>JAVTVJ010005215.1:0-17904 GCA_034509425.1 Eopsaltria australis | reverse complement strand
AAAAATGACCAACTATAGAAAAGAAGGCTGAAAATGGAGGAAAATGCGGTTTTTAGGGGGGAAAAGGGGGATCTGGGGGCAGTTTGGGGGGATTTGGGAAAAATTGGGGCAGTTCTGGGTCATTTTGGGGACTTTTTGAGGCAGTTCTGGGTCATTTTGGGTCTTTTGGAGGGCTTGGGGAAACACTTGATGCAAATGATGGAAATGCGATTAATTAACGCTGATGGACTCTGCTTTTCATGCAAATGAAGTTTATTGCAAGGGAATGAATAAGATTTAATTGAATCACGCCTGTATTTATGCAAAAAAATGATGAATATTCACCGACTAGACGCAAATGAGGTTGGAGTGTGGATTTTGGTGTTAGGCCACGCCCCTTTTGATTCAAACAAGGCCCCGTGATCACTGGCTGTGGCCACGCCCTTTATGCTAATCAGGGACAAATATGGTCAGCCCAAAACCCCCCAAATTCACCCCAAAATCCTGCTCAGATCCTTCTAAACCCCTCAGGGACCCCAAAATCCCCCAAATTCACCCCAAAATCCACTTCAGATCCCCCTAAACCGCTCAGGGACACCCAAAATCCCCCAAATTCACCCCAAAATCCACTTCAGGTGCCCCTAAACCCCTCAGGGATCCCCAAAATCCACAAAATTCACCCCACAATCCCCCATATTCTACCTGGGACCCCCATCATCCCCTACATTTCCCCCCAAAGCCCTCAGATCGCCTCAAAACCCACTGCGTTAGCGCCACCTAGTGGCCGGGAGGTCTCAGTGCCTGCCGGGCTAGAGCCAGGCCGAGCAGGAGCTGCGCATGCGCCGCCTGCTGGGGGAGGAGTCGCCCGTCAGGCCACGCCCCTGGGGGCGGGGCCTGCGGCCGCTATGCAAATGAGGCGGCCTTAGATGGGAAAAATGAGCAACTATGGAAAAGATGGCTGAAAATGGAGGAAAATGCGGTTTTTAGGGGGGAAAAGGGGGATCTGGGGGCAGTTTGGGGGGATTTGGGGAAAATTGGGGCAGTTTTGGGTCATTTTGGGGACTTTTTGGGGAAGTTTTGGGTCATTTTGTGTCTTTTGGAGGGCTTGGGGAAACACTTGATGCAAATGATGGAAATGCGATTAATTAACGCGGATGGACTCTGCTTTTCATGCAAATGAAGTTTATTGCAAGGGAATGAATAAGATTTAATTGAATCACGCCTGTATTTATGCAAATAAATGATGAATATTCACCGACTATACGCAAATGAGGTTGGAGTGTGGATGTTGGTGCTAGGCCACACCCCTTTTGATTCAAAGAAGGCCCCGTGACCACTGGGCGTGGCCACGCCCTTTATGCTAATCAGGACAAATATGGTCAGCCCAAAACCCCCCAACTTCACCCCAAAATCCTGCTCAGATCCTTCTAAACCCTCAGGGACACCCAAAATCCCCCAAATTCACCCCAAAATCCACTTCAGATCCCTCTAAACCCCTCAGGGACACCCAAAATCCCCCAAATTCACCCCAAAATCCACTGCAGGTGCCCCTAAACCCCTCAGGGATCCCCAAAATCCACCAAATTCACCCCACAATCCCCCATATTCTACCTGGACCCTCCATCATCCCTTACATTTCCCCCCAAAGCCCTCAGATCGCCTCAAAACCCACTGCGTGAGCGCCACCTAGTGGCCGGGAGGTCTCAGTGCCTGCCGGGCTAGAGCCAGGCCGAGCAGGACCTGCGCATGCGCCGCCTGCTGGGGGAGGAGTCGCCCGTCAGGCCACGCCCCTGGGGGCGGGGCCGCGGCCGCTATGCAAATGAGGCGGCCTTAGATGGGAAAAATGACCAAATATGGAAAAAGATGGCTGAAAATGGAGGAAAATGCGGTTTTTAGGGGGGAAAAGGGGGATCTGGGGGCAGTTTGGGAGGATTTGGGGAAAATTGGGGCAGTTCTGGGTCATTTTGGGGACTTTTTGGGGCAGTTTTGGGTCATTTTTGGTCTTTTGGAGGGCTTGGGGAAACACTTGATGCAAATGATGGAAATGCGATTAATTAACGCTGATGGACTCTGCTTTTCATGCAAATGAAGTTTATTGCAAGGGAATGAATAAGATCTAATTGAATCACGCCTGTATTATGCAAATAAATGATGAATATTCACCGACTAGACGCAAATGAGGTTGGAGTGGTTGGAGTGTGGATGTTGGTGTTAGGCCACGCCCCTTTTGATTCAAACAAGGCCCCGTGATCACTGGCTGTGGCCACGCCCTTTATGCTAATCAGGGACAAATATGGTCAGCCCAAAATCCCCATTAAATTCACCCCAAATCCTGCTCAGATCCTTCTAAACCCCTCAGGGACCCCCAAAATCCCCCAAATTCACCCCAAAATCCACTTCAGGTGCCCCTAAACCTCTCAGGGATCCCCAAATTCCCCCAAATTCACCCCAAAAATCCACTTCAGGTGCCGCTAACCCCTCAAGGGATCCCCAAAATCCACCCCAAATTCAACCCCACAATCCCCCATATCTACCTGGGATCCCATCATCCTACATTTCCCCCCAAAGCCCTCAGATCGCCTCAAAACCCACTGCGTTAGCGCCACCTAGTGGCCGGGAGGTCTCAGTGTCTGCCGGGCTAGAGCCAGGCCGAGCAGGAGCTGCGCATGCGCCGCCTGCTGGGGGAGGAGTCGCCCGTCAGGCCACGCCCCTGGGGGCGGGGCCGCGGGCGCTATGCAAATGAGGCGGCCTTAGATGGGAAAAATGAGCAAATATGGAAAAGATGGCTGAAAATGGAGGAAAATGCGGTTTTTTAGGGGGGAAAAGGGGGATCTGGGGGCAGTTTGGGGGGATTTGGGGAAAATTGGGGCAGTTTTGGGTCATTTTGGGGACTTTTTGGGGAAGTTTTGGGTCATTTTGGGTCTTTAGGAGGGCTTGGGGAAACACTTGATGCAAATGATGGAAATGCGATTGATTAACGCTGATGGAGTCTGCTTTTCATGCAAATGACGTTTATTGCAAGGGAATGAATAAGATTTAATTGAATCACGCCTGTATTTATGCAAATAAATGATGAATATTCACCGACTATACGCAAATGAGGTTGGAGTGTGGATGTTGGTGCTAGGCAACGCCCCTTTTGATTCAAACAAGGCCCCGTGATCACTGGGTGTGGCCACGCCCTTTATGCTAATGAGGGACAAAAATGGTCAGCCCAAAACCCCCCAAATTCACCCCAAAATCCTGCTCAGATCCTTCTAAACCCCTCAGGGACCCCCAAAATCCCCCAAATTCACCCCAAAATCCACTTCAGATCTCCCTAAACTGCTCAGGGACACCCAAAGTCCCCCAAATTCACCCCAAAATCCACTTCAGGTCCCCTGAAACCCCTCAGGGATCCCCAAAATCCACCAAATTCACCCCACAATCCCCCATATTCTACCTGGGACCCCCATCATCCCCTACATTTCCCCCCAAAGCGCTCAGATCGCCTCAAAACCCACTGCGTTAGCGCCACCTAGTGGCCGGGAGGTCTCAGTGCCTGCCGGGCTAGAGCCAGGCTGAGCAGGAGCTGCGCATGCGCTGCCTGCTGGGGGAGAAGTCGCCCGTCAGGCCACGGCCCTGGGGGCGGGGCCGCGGCCGCTATGCAAATGAGGCGGCCTTAGATGGGAAAAATGACCAAACATGGAAAAGATGGCTGAAAAGGGAGGAAAATGCGGTTTTTAGGGAGGAAAAGGGGGATCTGGGGGCAGTTTGGGGGGATTTGGGGAAAATTGGGGCAGTTCTGGGTCATTTTGGGGACTTTTTGGGGAAGTTTTGGGTCATTTTGAGTCTTTTGGAGGGCTTGGGGAACACTTGATGCAAATGATGGAAATGCGATTAATTAACGCTGATGGACTCTGCTTTTCATGCAAATGAAGTTTATTGCAAGGAAATTAATAAGATTGAATTGAATCACGCCTGTATTTATGCAAATAAATGATGAATATTCACCGACTATACGCAAATGAGGTTGGAGTGTGGATGTTGGTGTTAGGCCACGCCCCTTTTGATTCAAAGAAGGCCCCGTGACCACTGGGCGTAGCCACGTCCTTTATGCTAATGAGGGACAAACATGGTCAGCCCAAAACCCTCCAAAATCACCCCAAAATCCTGCTCAGATCCTTCTAAACCCCTCAAGGACACCCAAGATCCCCCAAATTCACCCCAAAATCCACTTCAGATCCCCCTAAACCGCTCAGGGACACCCAAAATCCCCCAAATTCACCCCAAAATCCACTTCAGGTGCCCCTAAACCCCTCAGGGATCCCCAAAATCCACAAAATTCACCCACAATCCCCCATATTCTACCTGGGACCCCCATCATCCCCTACATTTCCCGCCAAAGCCCTCAGATCGCCTCAAAACCCACTGCGTTAGCGCCACCTAGTGGCCGGGGGGTCTCAGTGCCTGCCGGGCTAGAGCCAGGCCGAGCAGGAGCTGCGCATGCGCCGCCTGCTGGGGGAGGAGTCGCCCGTCAGGCCACGCCCCTGGGGGCGGGGCCTCGGCCGCTATGCAAATGAGGCGGCCTTAGATGGGAAAAATGACCAAATATGGAAAAGATGGCTGAAAATGGAGGAAAATGCGGTTTTTAGGGGGGAAACGGGGGATCTGGGGGCAGTTTGGGCGGATTTGGGGAAAATTGGGGCAGTTCTGGGTCATTTTGGGGACTTTTTGGGGAAGTTTTGGGTCATTTTGGGTCTTTTGGAGGGCTTGGGGAAACACTTGATGCAAATGATGTAAATGCGATTGATTAACGCTGATGGACTCTGCTTTTCATGCAAATGAAGTTTATTGCAAGGAAATTAATAAGATTTAATTGAATCACGCCTGTATTTATGCAAATAAATGATGAATATTCACCGACTATACGCAAATGAGGTTGGAGTGTGGATGTTGGCGTAAGGCCACGCCCCTTTTGATTCAAAGAAGGCCCCGTGATCACTGGGTGTGGCCACGCCCTTTATGTAATGAGGGACAAATATGGTCAGCCCAAAATCCCCATTAAATTCACCCCAAAATCCTGCTCAGGATTCCGTCTAAACCCCTCGAAGACCACCCAACAATCCCCCAATTCACCCCAAAATCCACTTCAGATCTCCCTAAACCGCTCTGGGACCACCAAAATCCCCCAAATTCATCCCAAAATCCACTTCAGGTGCCCCTAAACCCCTCAGGGATCCCCAAAATCCACCAAATTCACCCCACAATCCCCCATATTCTACCTGGGACCCCCATCATCCCCTACATTTCCCCCCAAAAGCCCTCAGATCGCCTCAAAACCCACTGCGTTAGCGCCACCTAGTGGCCGGAAGGTCTCAGTGCCTGCCGGGCTAGAGCCAGGCCGAGCAGGAGCTGCGCATGCGCTGCCTGCTGGGGGAGGAGTCGCCCGTCAGGCCACGGCCCTGGGAGCGGGGCCGCGGCCGCTATGTAAATGAGGCGGCCTTAGATGGGAAAAATGAGCAACTATGGAAAAGATGGCTGAAAATGGAGGAAAATGCGGTTTTTAGGAGGAAAAGGGGGATCTGGGGGCAGTTTGGGGGGATTTGGGGAAAATTGGGGCAGTTCTGGGTCATTTTGGGGACTTTTTGGGGAAGTTTTGGGTCATTTTGGGTCTTTTGGAGGGCTTGGGGAAACACTTGATGCAAATGATGGAAATGCGATTGATTAACGCTGATGGAGTCTGCTTTTCATGCAAATGACGTTTATTGCAAGGAAATTAATAAGATTTAATTGAATCACGCCTGTATTTATGCAAATAAATGATGAATATTCACCGACTATACGCAAATGAGGTTGGAGTGTGGATGTTGGTGTTAGGCCACGCCCCTTTTGATTCAAAGAAGGCCCCGTGACCACTGGGCGTGGCCACGCCCTTTATGCTAATGAGGGACAAACATGGTCAGCCCAAAACCCCCCAAAATCACCCCAAAATCCTGCTCAGATCCTTCTAAACCCCTCAAGGACACCCAAGATCCCCCAAATTCACCCCAAAATCCACTTCAGATCCCCCTAAGACCCTCAGGGACCCCCAAAATTCCCCCAAATTCACCCCAAAATCCACTTCAGGTGCCCCGAAACCCCTCAGGGATCCCCAAAATCCACCAAATTCACCCCACAATCCCCCATATTCTACCTGGGATCCCCATCATCCCCTGCATTTCCCCCCAAAGCCCTCAGATCGCCTCACAACCCACTGCGTTAGCGCCACCTAGTGGCCGGGAGGTCTCAGTGTCTGCCGGGCTAGAGCCAGGTCGAGCAGGAGCTGCGCATGCGCCGCCTGCTGGGGGAGGAGTCGCCCGTCAGGCCACGCCCCTGGGGGCGGGGCCCCGGCCGCTATGCAAATGAGGCGGCCTTAGATGGGAAAAATGAGCAAATATGGAAAAGATGGCTGAAAATGGAGGAAAATGCGGTTTTTAGGGGGGAAAAAGGGGATCTGGGGGCAGTTTGGGGGGATTTGGGGAAAATTGGGGCAGTTCTGGGTCATTTTGGGGACTTTTTGGGGAAGTTTTGGGTCATTTTGGGTCTTTTGGAGGGCTTGGGGAAACACTTGATGCAAATGATGGAAATGCGATTAATTAACGCTGATGGACTCTGCTTGTCATGCAAATGAAGTTTATTGCAAGGGAATGAATAAGATCTAATTGAATCACGCCTGTATTTATGCAAATAAATGATGAATATTCACCGACTATACCCAAATGAGGTTGGAGTGTGGATGTTGGTGTTAGGCCACGCCCCTTTTGATTCAAACAAGGCCCCGTGATCACTGGGTGTGGCCACGCCCTTTATGCTAATGAGGAACAAACATGGTCAGTCCAAAACCCCCCAAATTCACCCCAAAATCCACTTCAGATCCCCCTAAACCGCTCAGGGACACACAAAATCCCCCAAATTCACCCCAAAATCCACTTCAAGTGCCGCTAAACCCCTCAGGGATCCCCAAAATCCACCAAATTCACCCCACAATCCCCCATATTCCACCTGGGACCTCCATCATCCCCTACATTTCCCCCCAAAGCCCTCAGATCGCCTCAAAACCCCACTGCGTTACGCCACCTAGTGGCCGGGAGGTCTCAGTGGCTGCCGGGCTAGAGCCAGGCCGAGCAGGAGCTGCGCATGCGCCGCCTGCTGGGGGAGGAGTCGCCCGTCAGGCCACGCCCCTGGGGGCGGGGCCGCGGCCGCATTGCAAATGAGGCGGCCTTAGATGGGAAAAATGAGCAAATATGGAAAAGATGGCTGAAAATGGAGGAAAATGCGGGTTTTAGGGGGGAAAAGGGGGATCTTGGGGCAGTTTGGGGGGATTTGGGGAAAATTGGGGCAGTTCTGGGTCATTTTGGGGACTTTTTGGGGAAGTTTTGGGTCATTTTGGGTCTTTTGGAGGGCTTGGGGAAACACTTGATGCAAATGATGGAAATGCGATGAATTAACGTTGATGGACTCTGCTTTTCACGCAAATGAAGTTTATTGCAAGGGAATGAATAAGATTTAATTGAATCACGCCTGTATTTATGCAAAAAAATGATGAATATTCACCGACTATACGCAAATGAGGTTGGAGTGTGGATGTTGGTGTTAGGCCACGCCCCTTTTGATTCAAACAAGGCCCCGTGATCACTGGGTGTGGCCACGCCCTTTATGCTAATCAGGGACAAATATGGCCAGCCCAAAATCCCCATCAAAATCACCCCAAAATCCTGCTCAGATCCTTCTAAACCCCTCAGGGACCCCCAAAATCCCCCAAATTCACCCCAAAATCCACTTCAGATCCACCTAAACCGCTCAGGGACACCCAAAATCCCCCAAATTCACCCCAAAATCCACTTCAGGTGCCCCTAAACCCCTCAGAGATCCCCAAAATCCACCAAATTCACCCCACAATCCCCCATATTCTACCTGGGACCCCCATCATCCCCTACATTTCCCCCCCAAGCCCTCAGATCGCCTCAAAACCCACTGTACGTTAGCGCCACCTAGTGGCCGGAGGTCTCAGTGCCTGCCCGGCTAGAGCCAGGGCCGAGCAGGAGCTGCCGCATGCGCCGCCTGCTGGTGGAGGAGTCGCCCGTCAGCACGGCCCTGGGGCGGCCGGCCGCGCGCCTTATGCAAATGAGGCGGCCTTAGATGGGAAAAATGAGCAACTATGGAAAAGATGGCTGAAAATGGAGGAAAATGCGGTTTTTAGGGGGGAAAAGGGGGATCTGGGGGCAGTTTGGGGGGTTTGGGGAAAATTGGGGCAGTTCTGGGTCATTTTGGGGACTTTTTGGGGAAGTTTTGGGTCATTTTGGGTCTTTTGGAGGGCTTGGGGAAACACTTGATGCAAATGATGGAAATGCGATTAATTAACGCTGATGGACTCTGCTTTTAATGCAAATGAAGTTTATTGCAAGGGAATTAATAAGATTTAATTGAATCACGCCTGTATTTATGCCAAAAAATGATGAATATTCACCGACTATACGCAAATGAGGTTGGAGTGTGGATGTTGGTGTTAGGCCACGCCCCTTTTGATTAAAACAAGGCCCCGTGATCACTGGCTGTGGCCACGCCCTTTATGCTAATCAGGGACAAATATGGTCAGCCACAACCCTCCAAAATTTCACCCCAAATCACTTCAGATCCCCCTAACGCTCAGGGACCACAAAAATCCCCCAAATTCACCCCAAAAATTCCACTTCAATCCCCCTAAAACCGCTCAGGCAACACAAAATCCCCCAAATTCACCCCCAAAATCCACTTCAGATCTCCCTAAACCGCTCAGAAACACAAAAAATCCCCCAAATTCACCCCAAAATCCACTTCAGATCTCCCTAAACCGCTCAGGGACCCCCAAAAGTCCCCCAAATTCACCCCAAAATCCACTTCAGGTGCCCCTAAACCCCTCAGGGATCCCCAAAATCCACCAAATTCACCCCACAATCCCCCATATTCTACCTGGGACCCCCATCATCCCCTACATTCCCCCCAAAGCCCTCAGATCGCCTCAAAACCCACTGCGTTAGCGCCACCTAGTGGCCGGGAGGTCTCAGTGCCTGCCGGGCTAGAGCCAGGCCGAGCAGGAGCTGCGCATGTGCCGCCTGCTGGGGGAGGAGTCGCCCGTCAGGCCACGCCCCTGGGGGCGGGGCCGCGGCCGCTAGGCAAATGAGGCGGTCTTAGATGGGAAAAATGACCAAATATGGAAAAGATGGCTGAAAATGGAGGAAAATGCGGTTTTTAGGGGGGAAAAGGGGGATCTGGGGGCAGTTTGGGGCGATTTGGGGAAACTTGGGGCAGTTCTGGGTCATTTTGGGTCTTTTGGAGGGCTTGGGGAAACACGATGCAAATGATGGAAATGCGATTAATTAACGCTGATGGGCTCTGCTTTTCATGCAAATGAAGTTTATTGCAAGGAAATTAATAAGATTTAATTGAATCACGCCTGTATTTATGCAAATAAATGATGAATATTCACCGACTATACGCAAATGAGGTTGGAGTGTGGATGTTGGTGTTAGGCCACGCCCCTTTTGATTCAAACAAGGCCATGTGATCACTGGGTGTGGCCACGCCCTTTATGCTAATGAGGGACAAATATGGTCAGCCCAAAATCCCCAATAAATTCACCCCAAAATCCTGCTCAGATCCTCCTAAACCCCTCAAGGACACCCAAAATCCCCCAAATTCACCCCAAAATCCACTTCAGATCTCGCTAAACCGCTCAGGGACACACAAAATCCCCCAAATTCACCCCAAAATCAACTTCAGATCTCCCTAAACCGCTCAGGGACACACAAAATCCCCCAAATTTACCCCAAAATGCACTTCAGGTGCCCCTAAACCCCTCAGGGATCCCCAAAATCCACCAAATTCACCCCACAATCCCCCATATTCTACCTGGGACCTCCATCATCCCCTACATTTCCCCCCCAAGCCCTCAGATCGCCTCAAAACCCACTGCGTTAGCGCCACCTAGTGGCCGGGAGGTCTCAGTGCCTGCCGGGCTAGAGCCAGGCCGAGCAGGAGCTGCGCATGCGCCGCCTGCTGGGGGAGGAGTCGCCCGTCAGGCCACGCCCCTGGGGGCGGGGCCTCGGCCGCTATGCAAATGAGGCGGCCTTAGATGGGAAAAATGACCAAACATGGAAAAGATGGCTGAAACTGGAGGAAAATGCGGTTTTTAGGGAGGAAAAGGGGGATCTGGGGGCAGTTTGGGTGGATTTGGGGAAAATTGGGGCAGTTCTGGGTCATTTTGGGGACTTTTTGGGGAAGTTTTGGGTCATTTTGGGTCTTTAGGAGGGCTTGGGGAAACACTTGATGCAAATGATGGAAATGCGATTAATTAACGCTGATGGACTCTGCTTTTCATGCAAATGAAGTTTATTGCAAAGGAATTAATAAGATTTAATTGAATCACGCCTGTATTTATGCAAAAAAATGATGAATATTCACCGACTATACGCAAATGAGGTTGGAGTGTGGATGTTGGCGTTAGGCCACGCCCCTTTTGATTCAAAGAAGGCCCCGTGATCACTGGGTGTGGCCACGCCCTTTATGCTAATGAGGGACAAATATGGTCAGCCCAAAATCCCCATTAAATTCACCCCAAAATCCTGCTCAGATCCGTCTAAACCCCTCAAGGACACCCAAAATCCCCCAAATTCACCCCAAAATCCACTTCAGATCTCCCTAAACCGCTCAGGGACCCCCAAAATCCCCCAAATTCACCCCAAAATCCACTTCGGGTCCCCCGAAACACCTCAGGGATCCCCAAAATCCACCAAATTCACCCCACAATCCCCCATAGTCTACCTGGGACCCCCATCATCCCCTACATTTCCCCCCAAAGCCCTCAGATCGCCTCAAAACCCACTGCGTTAGCGCCACCTAGTGGCCGGGAGGTCTCAGTGCCTGCCGGGCTAGAGCCAGGCCGAGCAGGAGCTGCGCCTGCGCCGCCTGCTGGGGGAGGAGTCGCCCGTCAAGCCACGCCCCTGGGGGCGGGGCCGCGGCCGCTATGCAAATGAGGCGGTCTTAGATGGGAAAAATGACCAAATATGGGAAAGATGGCTGAAAATGGAGGAAAATGCGGTTTTTAGGGGGGAAAAGGGGGATCTGGGGGCAGTTTGGGGCGATTTGGGGAAACTTGGGGCAGTTCTGGGTCATTTTGGGTCTTTTGGAGGGCTTGGGGAAAAACGATGCAAATGATGGAAATGCGATTAATTAACGCTGATGGACTCTGCTTTTCATGCAAATGAAGTTTATTGCAAGGAAATGAATAAGATTTAATTGAATCACGCCTGTATTTATGCAAATAAATGATGAATATTCACCGACTATACGCAAATGAGGTTGGAGTGTGGATGTTGGTGTTAGGCCACGCCCCTTTTGATTCAAACAAGGCCCCGTGATCACTGGGTGTGGCCACGCCCTTTATGCTAATGAGGGACAAATATGGTCAGCCCAAAATCCCCATTAAATTCACCCCAAAATCCTGCTCAGATCCTCCTAAACCCCTCAAGGACACCCAAAATCCCCCAAATTCACCCCAAAATCCACTTCAGATCTCGCTAAACCGCTCAGGGACACACAAAATCCCCCAAATTCACCCCAAAATCCACTTCAGATCTCCCTAAACCGCTCAGGGACACACAAAATCCCCAAATTCACCCCAAAATCCACTTCAGGTGCCCCTAAACCCCTCAGGGATCCCCAAAATCCACCAAATTCACCCCACAATCCCCCATATTCTACCTGGGACCCTCCATCATCCCCTACATTTCCCCCCAAAGCCCTCAGATCGCCTCAAAACCCACTGCGTTAGCGCCACCTAGTGGCCGGGAGGTCTCAGTGCCTGCCGGGCTAGAGCCAGGCCGAGCAGGAGCTGCGCATGCGCCGCCTGCTGGGGGAGGAGTCGCCCGTCAGGCCACGCCCCTGGGGGCGGGGCCAAGGCCGCTATGCAAATGAGGCGGCATTAGATGGGAAAAATGACCAAATATGGAAAAGATGGCTGAAAATGGAGGAAAATGCGGTTTTTAGGGGGGAAAAGGGGGATCTGGGGGCAGTTTGGGGGGATTTGGGGAAAATTGGGGCAGTTCTGGGTCATTTTGGGGACTTTTTGGGGAAGTTTTGGGTCATTTTGGGTCTTTTGGAGGGCTTGGGGAAACACTTGATGCAAATGATGGAAATGCGATTAATTAACGCTGATGGACTCTGCTTTTCATGCAAATGAAGTTTATTGCAAGGGAATGAATAAGATTTAATTGAATCACGCCTGTATTTATGCAAATAAATGATGAATATTCACCGACTATACGCAAATGAGGTTGGAGTGTGGATGTTGGTGTTAGGCCACGCCCCTTTTGATTCAAACAAGGCCCCGTGATCACTGGGTGTGGCCACGCCCTTTATGCTATTGAGGGACAAATATGGTCAGCCCAAAATCCCCATTAAATTCACCCCAAAATCCTGCTCAGATCTCGCTAAACCGCTCAGGGACACACAAAATCCCCCAAATTCACCCCAAAATCAACTTCAGATCTCCCTAAACCGCTCAGGGACACACAAAATCCCCCAAATTCACCCCAAAATCCACTTCAGGTGCCCCTAAACCCCTCAGGGATCCCCAAAATCCACCAAATTCACCCCACAATCCCCCATATTCTACCTGGGACCCCCATCATCCCCTACATTTCCCCCCAAAGCCCTCAGATCGCCTCAAAACCCACTGCGTTAGCGCCACCTAGTGGCCGGGAGGTCTCAGTGCCTGCCGGGCTAGAGCCAGGCCGAGCAGGAGCTGCGCATGCGCCGCCTGCTGGGGGAGGAGTCGCCCGTCAGGCCACGCCCCTGGGGGCGGGGCCGCGGCCGCTATGCAAATGAGGCGGCCTTAGATGGGAAAAATGAGCAAATATGGAAAAGATGGCTGAAAATGGAGGAAAATGCGGTTTTTAGGGGGGAAAAGGGGGATCTGGGGCAGTTTGGGGGGATTTGGGGAAAATTGGGGCAGTTCTGGGTCATTTTGGGTCTTTTGGAGGGCTTGGGGAAACACTTGATGCAAATGATGGAAATGCGATTAATTAACGCTGATGGACTCTGCTTTTCATGCAAATGAAGTTTATTGCAAGGAAATTAATAAGATTTAATTGAATCACGCCTGTATTTATGCAAATAAATGATGAATATTCACCGACTATACGCAAATGAGGTTGGAGTGTGGATGTTGGTGTTAGGCCACGCCCCTTTTGATTCAAACAAGTCCCCGTGATCACTGGGTGTGGCCACGCCCTTTATGCTAATCAGGGACAAATATGGTCAGCCCAAAATCCCCATTAAATTCACCCAAAAATCCTGCTCAGATCCTTCTCAGATCCGTCTAAAACCCTCAAGGACACCCAAAATCCCCCAAATTCACCCCAAAATCCACTTCAGATCTCCCTAAACTGCTCAGGGACACCCAAAGTCCCCCAAATTCACCCCAAAATCCACTTCAGGTGCCCCGAAACCCCTCAGGGATCCCCAAAATCCACCAAATTCACCCCACAATCCCCCATATTCTACCTGGGACCCCATCATCCCCTACATTTCCCCCCAAAGCCCTCAGATCGCCTCCAAACCCACTGCGTTAGCGCCACCTAGTGGCCGGGAGGTCTCAGTGCCTGCCGGGCTAGAGCCAGGCCGAGCAGGAGCTGCGCATGCGCCGCCTGCGGGGGGAGGAGTCGCCCATCAGGCCACGCCCCTGGGGGCGGGGCCGCTGCCGCTATGCAAATGAGGCGGCCTTAGATGGGAAAAATGACCAAATATGGAAAAGATGGCTGAAAATGGAGGAAAATGCGGTTTTTAGGGGGGAAAAGGGGGATCTGGGGGCAGTTTTGGGGGATTTGGGGAAAATTGGGGCAGTTCTGGGTCATTTTGGGGACTTTTGGGGCAATTTTGGGTCATTTTGGGTCTTTTGGAGGGCTTGGGGAAACACTTGATGCAAATGATGGAAATCACGTTAATTGCGTGATGGACTCTGCTTTTCATGCAAATGAAGTTTATTGCAAGGGAATGAATAAGATTTAATTGAATCACGCCTGTATTTATACCAAAAAATGATGAATATTCACCGACTATACGCAAATGAGGTTGGAGTGTGGATGTTGGTGTTAGGCCACGCCCCTTTTGATTCAAACAAGGCCCCGTGATCACTGGGTGTGGCCACGCCCTGTATGCTAATCAGGGACAAATATGGTCAGCCCAGAACCCCAAATTCACCCCCAATCCTGTAGTCCTTCCTACAAATCCCTCAGGCCCCAAAATCCCCAAACTCACCCCAAAATCCACTTCAGATCCCCCTAAACCGCTCAGGGACACCCAAAATCCCCCAAATTCACCCCAAAATCCACTTCAGGTGCCCCTAAACCCTTCAGGGATCCCCAAAATCCACCAAATTCACCCCACAATCCCCCATATTCTACCTGGGACCTCCATCATCCCCTACATTTCCCCCCAAAGCGCTCAGATCGCCTCAAAACCCACTGCGTTAGCGCCACCCAGTGGCCGGGAGGTCTCAGTGCCTGCAGGGCTGACAGGCAGAGCAGGGAGCTAGCATGCGCCGCCTGCTGGGAGGAGTCTTGAACCACACGCCCCTGGGGCAGGGCCATGACATATGCAAATGAGGCGGCCTTAGATGGGGAAAATGACCAAATATGGAAAAGGTGGCTGAAAATGGAGAAAAATGCGGCTTTTAGGGGGGAAAAGGGGGATCTGGGGGCAGTTTGGGGGGATTTGGGGAAAATTGGGGCAGTTCTGGGTCATTTTGGGGACTTTTTGAGGAAGTTTTGGGTCATTTTGGGTCTTTTGGAGGGCTTGGGGAAACACTTGATGCAAATGATGGAAATACGATTAATTAACGCTGATGGACTCTGCTTTTCATGCAAATGAAGTTTATTGCAAGGGAATGAATAAGATTTAATTGAATCACGCCTGTATTTATGCAAAAAAATGATGAATATTCACCGACTAGACGCAAATGAGGTTGGAGTGTGGATGTTGGTGTTAGGCCACGCCTCTTTTGATTCAAAGAAAGCCCCGTGATCACTGGGTGTGGCCACGGCCTTTATGCTAATGAGGGACAAATATGGTCAGCCCAAAACCCCCCATTAAATTCACCTCAAAATCCTGCTCAGATCCTTCTAAACCCCTCAAGGACACCCAAAATCCCTCAAATTCACCCCAAATCCACTTCAGGTGCCCCGAAACACCTCAGGGATCCCCAAAATCCCCCAAATTCACCCCAAAATCCACTTCAGGTGCCCCTAAACCCCTCAGGGATCCCCAAAATCCACCAAATTCACCCCACAATCCCCATATTCTACCTGGGACCCCCATCATCCCCTACATTTCCCCCCAAAGCCCTCAGATCGCCTCAAAACCCACTGCGTTAGCGCCACCTAGTGGCCGGGAGGTCTCAGTGCCTGCAGGGCTAGAGCCAGGCAGAGCAGGAGCTGCGCATGCGCCGCCTGCTGGGGGAGGAGTCGCCCGTCAGGCCACGCCCCTGGGGGCGGGGCCGCGGCCGCTATGCAAATGAGGCGGCCTTAGATGGGAAAAATGACCAAATATGGAAAAAGATGGCTGAAAATGGAGGAAAATGCGGTTTTTAGGGGGGAAAAGGGGGATCTGGGGGCAGTTTGGGGGGATTTGGGGAAAATTGGGGCAGTTCTGGGTCATTTTGGGTCATTTTGGAGGGCTTGGAAAAACACTTGATGCAAATGATGGAAATGAGATTAATTAACGCTGATGGACTCTGCTTTTCATGCAAATGAAGTTTATTGCAAGGGAATGAATAAGATCTAATTGAATCACTCCTGCTGTATTTGTACAAATAGTAGTGAATATTCACCCATTATCACACGCAGATGAGGTTGGAGTGTGGATGTTGGTGTGACCCGCCCCTTTTGATTCAAACAAAGGCCCCGTGATCACTGGGTGTGGCCATGCCCCATGCTCGGGACAAATGGTCAGCCCAAACCCCCAACTTCACCCAAAATCCTGCTCAGATCCTTCCTAAACCCCTCAGGGACCCCAAAATCCCCAAATTCACCCAAAATCCATGGTGCCCCTAAACCCCTCAGGGATCCCCAAAATCCACCAAATTCACCCCACAATCCCCCATGTTCTATCTGGGACCCCCATCATCCCCTACATTTCCCCCCCAAGCCCTCAGATCGCCTCAAAACCCACTGCGTTAGCGCCACCTAGTGGCCGGGAGGTCTCAGTGCCTGCCGGGCTAGAGCCAAGCCGAGCAGGAGCTGCGCATGCGCCGCCTGCTGGGGGAGGAGTCGCCCGTCAGGCCACGCCCCTGGGGGCGGGGCCGCGGCCGCTATGCAAATGAGGCAGCCTTAGATGGGAAAAATGACCAAATATGGAAAAGATGGCTGAAAATGGAGGAAAATGCGGTTTTTAGGGGGGAAAAGGGGGATCTGGGGGAAGTTTGGGGGGATTTGGGGAAAATTGGGGCAGTTCTGGGTCATTTTGGGTAATTTTGGAGGGCTTGGGGAAACACTTGATGCAAATGATGGAAATGCGATTAATTAACGCTGATGGACTCTGCTTTTCATGCAAATGAAGTTTATTGCAAGGGAATGAATAAGATTTAATTGAATCACGCCTGTATTTATGCAAACAAATGATGAATATTCTCCGACTATACGCAAATGAGGTTGGAGTGTGGATGTTGGTGTTAGGCCACGCCCCTTTTGATTCAAACAAGGCCCCGTGATCACTGGCTGTGGCCACGCCCTTTATGCTAATCAGGGACAAATATGGTCAGCCCAAAATCCCCATCAAATTCACCCCAAAATCCTGCTCAGATCCTTCTAAACCCCTCAGGGACCCCCAAAATCCCCCAAATTCACCCCAAAATCCACTTCAGATGCCCCTAAACCTCTCAGGGACCCCCAAAATCCCCCAAATTCACCCCAAAATCCACTTCAGGTGCCCCTAAACCTCTCAGGGATCTCCAAAATCCACCAAATTCACCCCACAGTCCCCCATATTCTACCTGGGACCCCCATCATCCCCTACATTTCCTCCCAAAGCCCTCAGATCGCCTCAAAACCCACTGCGTTAGCGCCACCTAGTGGCCGGGAGGTCTCAGTGCCTGCCGGGCTAGAGCCAGGCCGAGCAGGAGCTGCGCATGCGCCGCCTGCTAGGGGAGGAGTCGCCCGTCAGGCCACGCCCCTGGGGGCGGGGCCGCGGCCGCTATGCAAATGAGGCGGCCTTAGATGGGAAAAATGAGCAACTATGGAAAAGATGGCTGAAAATGGAGGAAAATGCGGTTTTTAAGGGGGAAAAGGGGGATCTGGGGGCAGTTTGGGGGGATTTGGGGAAAATTGGGGCAGTTCTGGGTCATTTTGGGGTCATTTTGGAGGGCTTGGGGAAACACTTGATGCAAATGATGTAAATGCGATTAATTAACGCTGATGGACTCTGCTTTTCATGCAAATGAAGTTTATTGCAAGGGAATGAATAAGATCTAATTGAATCACGCCTTTATTTATGCAAATAAATGATGAATATTCACCGACTATACGCAAATGAGGTTGGAGTGTGGATGTTGGTGTTAGGCCACGCCCCTTTTGATTCAAAGAAGGCCCCGTGATCACTGGGTGTAGCCACGCCCTTTATGCTAATGAGGGACAAATATGGTCAGCCCCAAATCCCCCAAATTCACCCCAAAATCCTGCTCAGATCCTTCCAAACCCCTCAGGGACCCCCAAAATCCCCCAAATTCACCCCAAAATCCACTGCAGGTGCCCCTAAACCTCTCAGGGATCCCCAAATTCCTCCAAATTCACCCCACAATCCCCCATATTCTACCTGGGACCCCCATCATCCCCTACATTTCCCCCCAAAGCCCTCAGATCGCCTCAAAACCCT
>JAVTVJ010005213.1:0-21474 GCA_034509425.1 Eopsaltria australis | reverse complement strand
CCCCTCTGGCCTAACCCAGGACACCGTGGTAGACCTGTTCTCCCCTGGCCGCCGGGGTACACCTGCTCTCCCCTCTGCCGCCGGGGTAGACCTGCACACTTCCTGCCGGCCGCCGGGGTAGACGTGCTGTCTCCTGGCCGGCCGGGGTAGACCTGTTCTCCCCTGGCCGCCGGGGTATACCTGCACTCCGTGGCCGTCCGTGGTACACCTGCTCTCCGTGGCGGGCCGGGGTAGACCTGCTCTCCGTGGCCAGCCTAAATAGACCTGGTCTCCGTGGCCAGCCGGGGTAGACCTGTTCTCCTCTGTCCGCCGGGGTAGACCTGCTCTCCGTGGATGCCGGGGTAGACCTGCACTCTCCCTGCCGGCCGCCGGGGTAGACCTGCACTCTCCCTGCCGGCCCCCGGGGTAGACCTGCTCTCCCCTGGCCGGCCGGGGTAGACCTTTTCTCCCCTGGCCGCCAGGGAAGACCTGCTCTCCCCTCGCCGCCGGGGAAGACCTGCACTCCGTGGCCGGCCGGGGTAGACCTGCTCTCCATGGCTGCCGGGGTAGACTTGCTCTCCCTGACGGCCTCCGGGGTAGACCTGCTCTCCATGGCTGGCCGGGGTAGACCTGCACTCCGTGGCCGGCCGGGGTAGACCTGCTCTCCGTGGCCGGCCGGGGAAGACCTGCTCGCTATGGCAGGCCCGAGTAGACCTGCACTCGGTGGCCGGCCGGGGTAGACCTTCTCTCCTTGTCGGCTGGGGTAGTCCTGCTCTCCTTGACGGCCGCCGGGGTAGACCTGCTCTCCATGGCCGGCTGGGGTAGACCTGCACTCCGTTGCCAGCAGGGGTAGACCTTCTGTCCGTGGCCGGCCGGGGTACACCTGCTCTCCCCTGTCCGCCTGGGGTAGACCTGCTCTCCCCTCGCCGCCGGGGTAGACCTGCACTCCGTGGCCGGCCTGGGAAGACCTGCTCTCTGTGGCCGGCCGGAGGAGACCTGCACTCTCCCTGCCGGCCGCCGGGGTAGACCTGCTCTCCCCTGGCCGGGTGGGTAGACCTGTTCTCCCCTGGCCGCCGGGATAGACCTGCTCTCCATGATTTGGCAGGGTAGACCTGCACTCTCCATGCCGGCCGCTCGAGTAGATCTGCTCTCCATGGCCGGCCGGGGTAGACCTGTTCTCCCTAGGCCGCCGGGGTACACCTACTCTCCCCTCGGCTGCCAGGGTAGAGCTGCACTCTCCCTGCCGGCCGCAGGGATATACCTGCACTCTCCCTGCCGGCCGCCGGGGTAGACCTGAACTCTCCCTGCCGGCCGCCAGGGATAGACGTGCTCTCCGCTGGCCGGCCAAGGTAGACCTGTTCTCCCCTGGCCGCCGGGGTAGACCTGCTCTCCATGGCCGGCCGGGGTAGACCTGCACTCTCCCTGCCAGCCGCTGGGGTAGACCTGCACTCTCCCTGCCGGCCGCCGGGGTAGACCTGCTCTCCGTGGCCGGTCGGGGAAGACCTGCTCTCCCTGACGGCCGCCGGGGTGGACCTGCTCTCCGTGGCCGGCAGGGGTAGACCTGCTCTCCGTGGCCGGCAGGGGTAAACCTGCACTCCGTGGCCAGCAGGGGTAGACCTGCTGTCCGTGGCCGGCCGGGGTAGACCTGCTCTCCCTGACGGCCGCCGGGGTAAACCTGCTCTCCGTGGCCGGCCGGGGTAGACCTGCACTCCGTGGCCGGCCGGGGTAGACCTGCTCTCCGTGGCCGGCCGGGGAAGACCTGCACTCTCCCTGCCAACCGCCGCGGTAGACCTGCACTCTCTCTGCCGGCCGCCGGGGTACACATGCTCTCCCCTCGGGCGCCGGGGTAGACCTGCACTCTCCCTGCCGGCCGCCGGGGTAGACCTGCACTCTCCCTGCTGGCCGCCGGGATAGACCTGCACTTTCCCTGCCGGCTGCCGGGGTAGACCTGCACTCTCCCTGCCGGCCGCCGGGGTAGACCTGCTCTCTACTGGCCAGGCGGGGTAGACCTGTTCTCCTCACGCCGCCGGGGTAAACCTGCTCTCCCCTCGCTGCCGGGGTAGACCTGCACTCCGTGGCCGGCTGGGGTAGACCTGCTCTCCATGGCCGGCCGGAATACACCTGCACTCCGTGGCCGGCAGGGGTAGACTTTCTGTCCGTGGCCGTCCGGGGTAGACCTGCTCTCCGTGGCCGGCCGAGGTAGACCTGCTCTCTCCTCGCCCCGGGGTAGACCTGCACTCCGTGGCTGGCCGAGGTAGACATTCTCTCCATGGCTGCCGGGGTAGACCTGGTCTCCCTGACGGCCTCCGGGGTAGACCTGCTCTCCATGGCCGGCCGGGGTAGACCTGCACTCCGTGGCCGATCGGGATAGACCTGCTCTCCGTGGTTGGCCGGGGATGACCTTCTCGCTATGGCCGGCCGGGGTAGACCTGCCCTCAATGGCCGGCCAGGGTAGACCTGCACTCCGTGGCCGGCTGGGATAGACCTGCTCTCTGTGGCCGGCCGGGGTAGACCTGTTCTCCCCTGTCCGCCGGGGTACACCTGCTCTTTGTGGCCGGCCGGGGTAGACCTGCTCTCTGTGGCCGGCCGGGGTAGACCTGCTCTTCCTGACGGCCGCCGGGGTAGACCTGCTCTCCGTGGCCGTCCGGAGTAGACCTGTTCTCCCCTGTCCGCCGGGGTAGACCTGCTCTCCATGGCCGGCCGGGGTAGACCTGCAGTTTCCCTGCCGGCCGCTGGGGAAGACCTGCACTCTCCCTGCCGGCCGCCGGGGAAGACCTGCTCTCCCCTGGCCGGCCAAGGTAGACCTGCTCTCCATGGCTGGCCGGGGTAGACCGGCACTCTCCCTGCCGGCCGCCGGGGTACACCTGCACTCTCCCTGCCGGCTGCCGGGGTAGACCTGCTCTCCATGGCCGGCCGGGTTAGACCTGCTCTCCGTGGCCGGCCGGGGAAGACCTGCTCTCCCTGACGGCCGCCGGGGTAGACCTGCTCTCTGTGGCCGGCCGGGGTAGACCTGCACTCCGTGGCCGGTTGGGGTAGACCTGCTCTCCATGGCCGGACGGGGTAGACCTGCTCTCTGTGGCCGGCCGGTGTAAACCTGCTCTCCGTGGCCGGCCGGGGTAGACCTGCTCTCCCTGACGGCCGCTGGGGTAGACCTGCTCTCCATGGCCGATGGGGTAGACCTGTTCTCCCCTGTCCGCCGGGGTAGACCTGCTCTCCATTTATGCCGGGGTAGACCTGCACTCTCCCTGCCGGCAGCCGGGGTAGACCTACACTCTCCTCCCGGCCGCCGGGGTAGACCTGCTCTCCGTGGCCGGCCTGGGTAGACCTGCTCTCCGTGGCCGGCCGGGGTAGACCTACTCTCCTGGACGGCCGCCGGGGTAGACCTGCTCTGCGTGGCCAACAGGGGTAGACCTGTTCTCCCCTGTCCGCCGGGGTAGACCTCCTCTCCTTGGCCAGCCGGGGTATACCTGCACTCCGCGGCTGGCCGGGGTAGACCTGCTCTCCCTGACGGCCGCCGGGGTAGACCTGCTTCCATGCGCGGGGAGAGACCTGCTCTCCATGGCCGGACGGGGTAGACCTGCTCTCCGCGGCCGGCCGGGGTAGACCTGCTCTCCCTGACGGCCGCCGGGGTAGACCTGCTCTTCATGGCCGGCCAAGGTAGACCTGTTCTCCCCTGTCCGCCGGGGTAGACCTGCTCTCAATGGCCGGCCGGGGTACACCTGCACTCTCCCTGCCGGCCGCCGTGATAGACCTGCACTCTCCCTGCCGGCCGCCGGGGTAGACCTGCTCTCCGTGGCGGGCCGGGGAAGACCTGGTTTTCTTGACGGCCGCCAGGGTAGACCTGCTCTCTCCCTGCCGGCCGCCGGGGGAGACCTGCTCTCCCCTGGCCGGCCAAGGTAGACCTGTTCTCCCCTGGTCGTCGGTGTAGACCTGCCCTCCACTCGCCGCTGGGGTAGACCTGCACTCCGTGGCCGGCCGGAGTAGACTTGCTGTCCATGGCTGCCGAGGAAGACCTGCTGTCCCTGACGGCCTCCGGGGTAGACCCGCTCTCCATGGCCGGCCTGGGTAGACCTGCACTCCGTGGCCAGTCGGGATAGACCTGCTCTCCATGGCCGGTCGGGGTAGACCTGCACTCCGTTGCCTCGAGGGTAGACCTGCTGTCCGTGGCCGTCCAGGGTAGACCGGCCCTCCGTATCCGGCCGGGGTAGACCTGCTCTCCCTGACCGGCCGGGGTAGACCTGTTCTCCCCTGGCCGCCAGGGTAGACCTGCTCTCCTCTCGCCGCCGGGGTAGACCTGCACTCCGTGGCCGGCCGGAGTAGACCTGCTCTGAATGGCTGGCCGGGGTAGACCTGCAATTCGTGGCCGGCAAGGGTAGACCTTCTGTCCGTGGCCGTCCGGGGTAGACCTGCTCTCCGTGGCCGGCCGGGCTAGACCTGCTCTCCGTGGCCGGCCGGGGAAGACCTGCACTCTCCCTGCTGGCCGCCGGGGTTCACCTGCCCTCCCCTCGGCCGCCGGGGTAGACCTGCACTCTCCCTGCTGGCCGCCGGGGTAGACCTGTTCTCCCCTGTCCGCCGGGGTAGACCTGCTCTCCATGGCGGGCCGGGGTAGACCTGCACTGTCGCTGCCGGCCGCTGAGGTAGACCTGCACTCTCCCTGCCGGGGTACACCTGCTCTCCCCTCGGCCGCCGGGGTAGACCTGCACTCTCCCTGACGACTGCCGGGGTAGACCTGCACTCTCCCTGCCGGCCGCCGGGATAGACCTGCACTCTCCCTGCCAGCCGCCGGGGTAGACCTGCACTCTCCATGCCGGCCGCCGGGGTAGACCTGCACTCTCCCCTGGCCTGCCTGGGTAGACCTGTTCTCCCCTGGCCGCTGGGGTTTACCTGCTCTTCCCTCGCCGCCGGGGTAGACCTGCACTCCGTGGCCGGCAGGGGTAGACCTGCTCTCCATGGCCGGACGGGGTAGACCTGCTCTCCGTGGCCGGCCGAGGTAGACCTGCTCTCCCAAACGGCCGCCGGGGTAGTCCTGCTCTCCATGGCCGGCCAAGGTAGACCTGCTCTCCATGTCCGCCGGGGTAGACCTGCTCTCCATGGCTACCGGGATAGACCTGCTCGCCCTGACGGCCTCCGGGGTAGACCTGCTCTCCGTGGCCGACCGGGGTAGACCTGCACTCCGTGGCCGGCAGGGGTAGACCTGCTCTCCATGGCCGGACGGGGTAGACCTGCTCTCCGTGGCCGGCCGAGGTAGACCTGCTCTCCCAAACGGCCGCCGGTGTAGTCCTGCTCTCCATGGCCGGCCAAGGTAGACCTGCTCTCCATGTCCGCCGGGGTAGACCTGCTCTCCATGGCCGGCCGGGGTAGACCTGCTCTCCGTGGCCGGCCGCGGTAGACCTGCTCTTCCTGACGGCCGCCACGGTAGACCTGCTCTCCGTGGCTGGCCGGGGTAGACCTATTCTCTCCTGTCCGCCAGGGTACACCTGCTCTCCGTGGCCGGCCGGGGTAGACCTGCTCTCCATGGCCGGCCGGGGCAGACCTGCACTCCGTGGCCGGCCGGGGTAGACCTGCACTCTCCCTGCCGGCCGCCGGGGTAGACCTGCACTCTCCTTGCCGGCCGCCGGGATAGACCTGCTCTCCCCTGGCCGGCCGGGGTAGACCTGTTCTCCCCTGGCCGCCGGGGTACACCTGCTCTCCCCTCGGCCACCGGGGTAGTCCTGCACTCTCCCGGCCGGCCGCCGAGGTAGACCTGCAATCTCCCTGCCGGCCGCCGGGATAGACCTGCACTCTCCCTGTCGCCCCCCGGGGTAGACCTGCACTCTCCCTGCCGGCCGCCAGGGTAGACTTCCTCTCCCGTGCCTGGCCGGGGTAGACCTGTTCTCCCCTGGCCGCTGGGGTAGACCTGCTCTCTCCTCGCCCCGGGGTAGACCTTCACTCAGTGACCGGCAGGGGTAGACCTTCTCTCCATGGCTGCCGGGGTAGACCTGGTTTCCCTGACGGCCTCCGGGGTAGACCTGGTCTCCATGGCCGGCCGGGGTAGACTACACTCCGTGGCCGGCCGGGGTAGACCTGCTCTCTATTGCCGGCAAGGGTAGACCTGCACTCTGTGGCCGGCTGGGGTAGACCTGCTCTCTGTGGCCGGCCGGGGTAGACCTGTTCTCCCCTGTCCGCCATGGTACACCTGCTCTTTGTGGCCGGCCGGGGTAGACCTGCTCTCTGTGGCCGACCGGGGAAGACCTGCTCTCCCTGACGGCCGCCGGGGTAGACCTGCTCTCCGTGGCCGGCCGGGGAAGACCTGCACTCCGTGGTCGGCAGGGGTAGACCTGCTCTCTATGGCCGGACAAGGTATACCTGCACACCGTGGTCGGCAGGGGTAGACCTGCTCTCCATGGCCGGACAAGGTAGACCTGCTCTCCGTGGCCGGCCGGGGTAGACCTGCTCTCCCTGACGGCCGCCGGGGTAGACCTGCTCTCGATGGCCGGCCGGGGTAGACCATTTCTCCCCTGTCCGCCGGGGTAGACCTGCTCTCCATGGATGCCGGGGTAGACCTGCACTCTCCCTGCCGGCCGCCGGGGTAGACCTGCTCTTCGTGGCCGGCCGGGGTAGACCTGCTCTCCGTGGCCAGTCGTGGAAGACCTGCTCTCCCTGACGGCCGCCGGGATAGACCTGCTCTCTGTGGCCGGCCGGGGTAGACCTATTCTCCTTGACGGCCGCCGGGGAGGACCTGCTCGCTATGGCTGGCCGGGGTAGACCTGCACTCCGTGGCCGCCGGAGTAGACCTGCTGTCCGTGGCCGGCCGGGGTAGACCTGCTCTTCGTGGCCGGCCGGGGTAGACCTGCTCTCCCTGAAAGCCACCGGGGTAGTCCTGCTCTCCATGGCCGGACGGGGTAGACCTGCTCTCCATGGATGCCGGGGTAGACCTGCACTCTCCCTGCCGGCCGCCGGTGTAGACCTGCACTCTCCCTGCCGGCCGCCGGGGTAGACCCGCTCTCCCCTAACCGGCCGGGGTAGACCTGTTCTCCCCTGGCCGCTGGGGTGCACCTGCTCTCCCCTCGGCCACCGGAGTAGACCTGCACTCTCCCTGCCGGCAGCCGGGGTAGACCTGCACTCTCCCTGCCGGCCGCCAGTGTCGACCTGCTCTCCCCTGGCTGTCCGGTGTAGACCTCTTCTCCCACGGCCACCGGGGTAGACCTGCTCTCCCCTCGCCGCCGAGGTAGACCTGCACTCCGTGGCCAACCTGGGTTAGACCTGCTCTCTGTGGCCGGCCGGGGTAGACCTGCACTCCGTGGCCGGCAGGGGTAGACCTGCTCTCCGTGGCCGACCGGGGTAGACCTCCTCTCCCTGACGGCCGCCGGGGCAGACCTGCTCTCCGTGGCCGGCCAGGGTAGACCTGTTCTCCCATGTCCGCCGGGGTAGACCTGCTATCCATGGCCGGCCGGGGTAGACCTGCACCCTCCCTGCCGGCCGCCGGGGTAGACCTGCACTCTCCCTGCCGGCCGCCGGGGTAGACCTGCTCTCCCCTGGCCGGCCGGGGTAGACCTGTTCTCCCCTGGCCGCGGGGGTAGACCTGCACTATCCCTGCCGGCCGCGGGGGTAGACCTGCACTCTCCCTGCCGGCCGCCGGGGTAGACCTGCACTATCCCTGCCGGCCGCCATGGTAGACCTGCACTCTCCCTGCCGGTTGCCGGGGTAGACCTGCTCTCCCTTGTCCGGCAGGGGTAGACCTGTTCTCCCCTGGCCGGCCGGGGTATACCGGCTCTCCGCTCGCAGCCGGGGTAGACCTGCACTTTGTGGCCGGCCGGGGTAGACCTGCTCTCCATGGCCTCCGGGGTAGACCTGCACTCCGTGGCCGGCAGGGGTAGTCCTACTCTCCGTGGCCGGCCAGGGTAGACCTGTTCTCCTTTGTCCGCCGGGGTAGACCTGCTCTCCGTGGCCGGCCGGGGTAGACCTGCTCTCCGTGGCCGGCCGGTGTAGACCTGCTCTCCGTGGCGGGCCGGGGTAGACCTGCTCTCCCTGACGGCCGCCAGGGTAGACCTGCACTCCCCTGGCCGGCCGGGGCAGACCTGTTCTACCCTGGCCGCCGGGGTATACCTGCTCTCCATGGATGCCGGGGTAGACCTGCACTCTCCCTGCCGGCCGCCGGGGTAGACCTGCACTCTCCCTGCCGGACGCCGGGGTAGACCTGCTCTCCCCTGGCCGGCCGGGGTAGACCTGTTCTCCCCTGGCCGCTGGGGTACACCTGCTCACCCCTCGGCCGCCGGGGTAGACCTGCACTCTCCCTGCCGGCCGCCGGGGCAGACCTGCACTCTCCCTGCCGGCCGCCGGGGTAGACCTGCTCTCTGTGGCCGGCCAGGGTAGACGTGCTCTCCGTGGCCGGCCGGGGAACACCTGCTGTCCCTGACAGCCGCCGGGGTAGACCTGCTCTATGTGGCCGGCCGGGGTGGACGTGCACTCCGTGGCTGGCCGGGGTCGACCTGCTCTCCATGGCCGGACGGCGTAGTCCTGCTCTCCGTGAACGGCCGGGGTAGACCTGCTCTCCGTGGCCGGCCGGGGTAGACCTGCTCTCCCTGACGGCCGCCGGGTAGACCTGCCATCCATGACCGGCCGGGGTAGACCTGCACTCCGTGGCCGGCCGGGGTAGACCTGCACTCCGTGGCCGGCTGGGGTAGGCCTGCACCCTCACTGCCGGCCGCCGGGGTAGACCTGCATACTCCCTGCCGGCCGCCGGGGTAGACCTGCTCTCCCCTGGCCTCCGGGGTACACCTGCTCTCCCCTCGGCCGCCGGGGTAGACCTGCACTCTCCCTGCCGGTTGCCGGGGTAGACCTGCACTCTCCCTGCCGGCCACCGGGGTAGACCTGCAATCTCCCTGCCAGCCGCCGGGGTAGACCTGCTCTCCCTTGGCCGGCAGGGGTAGACCTGTTCTCCCCTGGCCGGCCGGGGTAGACCTGCTCTCCGCTCGCAGCCGGGGTAGATCTGCACTTTGTGGCCGGCCGGGGTAGACCTGCTCTCCATGGCCGGCCGGGGTAGACCTGCACTCCGTGGCCGGCCGGGGTAGACCTTCTTTCCGTGGCCGTCCGGGGTAGACCTGCTCTCCGTGGCCGGCCGGGGAAGACCTGCTCTCCCTGACGGCCGCCGGGGTAGACCTGCTCTCCGTGGCCGGCCGGGGTAGACCTGCACTCCGTGGCCGGCAGGGGTAGACCTGCTCTCCATGGCCGGACGGGGTAGACCTGCTCTCTGTGGCCGGCCGGTGTAAACCTGCTCTCTGTGGCCGGCTGGGGTAGACCTGCTCTCCCTGACGGCCGCTGGGGTAGACCTGCTCTCCATGGCCGATGGGGTAGACCTGTTCTCCCCTGTCCGCCGGGGTAGACCTGCTCTCCAAGGCCGGCCTGGGTAGACCTGCTCTCCGTGGCCGGCCGGGGTAGACCTACTCTCCTGGACGGCCGCCGGGGTAGACCTGCTCTGCGTGGCCAACAGGGGTAGACCTCTTCTCCCCTGTCCGCTGGGGTAGACCTGCTCTCCTTGGCCGGCCGGGGTATACCTGCACTCCGCGGCCGGCCGGGGTAGACCTGCTCTCCCTGACGGCCGCCGGGGTAGACCTGCTCTCCATGGCCGGACGGGGTAGACCTGCTCTCCGCGGCCGGCCGGGGTAGACCTGCTCTCCCTGACGGCCGCCGGGGTAGACCTGCTCTTCATGGCCGGCCAAGGTAGACCTGTTCTCCCCTGTCCGCCGGGGTAGACCTGCTCTCAATGGCCGGCCGGGGTACACCTGCACTCTCCCTGCCGGCCGCCGTGATAGACCTGCACTCTCCCTGCCGGCCGCCGGGGTAGACCTGCTCTCCATGGCCGGCCGGGGTAGACCTGCTCTCCGTGGCCGGCCGAGGTAGACATGCACTCCGTGGCCGGCCGGGGTAGACCTGCTCTCCGTGGTCGGACGGGGTAGACCTGCTCTCCCTGACGGCCGCCGGGGTAGACCTTCTCTTCATGGCCGGCCGGGGTAGACCTGCACTCCGTGGCCGGCCGGGGTAGACCTGCTCTCCGTGGCCGGCCGGGGAAGACCTGCACTCTCCCTGCCAACCGCCGGGGTAGACCTGCACTCTCTCTGCCGTCCGCCGGGGTACACATGCTCTCCCCTCGGCCGCCGGGGTAGACCTGCACTCTCCCTGCCGGCCGCCGGGGTAGACCTGCACTCTCCCTGCCGGCCGCCAGGATAGACCTGCACTTTCCCTGCCGGCCGCCGGGGTAGACCTGCACTCTCCCTGCCGGCCGCCGGGGTAGACCTGCTCTCCATTAGCCGGCCGGGGTAGACCTGTTCTCCCCAGGCCGCCAGGGTAGACCTGCTCTCCCCTCGCTGCCCGGGTAGACCTGCACTCCGTGGCCGGCCGGGGGAGACCTGCACTCCCTGGCCGGCAGGGGTAGACCTGTTCTCCCCTGTCCGCCGGGGTAGACCTGCTCTCCATGGCCGGCCGCGGTAGACCTGCACCCTCCCTGCCGGCCGCCGGGGGAGACCTGCACTCTCCCTGCCTGCCGCCGGGGTAGACCTGCTCTCCCCTGGCCGGCCGGGGTAGACCTGTTCTCCCCTGGCCGCCGGGGTACACCTGCTCTCCCCGCGGCAGCCGGGGTAGACCTGCACTCTCCCTGCCGGCCGCCGGGATAGACCTGCACTCTCCCTGCCGGCCGCCGGGGTAGACCTGCACTCTCCTTGCCGGCCGGGGTAGACTTGTTCTCCCCTGGCCGTCGGGGTAGACCTGCTCTCCCCTCGCCGCTGGGGTAGACCTGCACTCTGTGGCCGGCCGGGGTAGACCCTCTCTCCCTGGCCGGCCGGAATAGACCTGCACTCCGTGGCCGGCAGGGGTAGACCTTCTGTCCGTGGCCGTCCGGGGTAGACCTGCTCTTCGTGGCCGGCCGGGGTAGACCTGCTCTCCGTGGCCAGCCGGGGTAGACCTGCTCTCCATGGCCTCCGGGGTAGACCTGCACTCCGTGGCCGGCAGGGGTAGTCCTACTCTCCGTGGCCGGCCAGGGTAGACCTGTTCTCCCCTGTCCGCCGGGGTAGACCTGCTCTCCGTGGCCGGCCGGGGTAGACCTGCTCTCCGTGGCCGGCCGGTGTAGACCTGCTGTCCGTGGCTGGCCGGGGTAGACCTGCTCTCCCTGACGGCCGCCGGGGTAGACCTGCACTCCCCTGGCCGGCCGGGGTAGACCTGTTCTACCCTGACCTGCTCTCCATGGATGCGGGGTAGACCTGCACTCTCCCTGCCGGCCGCCGGGGTAGACCTGCACTCTCCTGCCGGACGCCCGGTAGACATGCTCTCCCCTGGCCGGCCGGGGTAGACCTGTTCTCCCCTGGCCGGGGTACACCTGCTCACCCTCGGCCACTGGGGTAGACCTGCACTCTCCCTGCCGGCCGCCGGGGCAGAACCTACACTCTCCCTGCCGGCCGCCGCGGGTAGACCTGCTCTCCGTGGTTGGCCAGGGTAGACGTGCTCTCCGTGGCCGGCCGGGGAACACCTGCTCTCCCTGACAGCCGCCGGGGTAGACCTGCTCTATGTGGCCGGCCCGGGGTGTGCACTCCGTGTGGCCGGGTGACCTGTCCATGGCCGGACGGCGTAGGGCCCTCTCCGTGGCCGGCCGGGGTAGACCTGCTCTCCGTGGCCGGCCGGGGTAGACCTGCTCTCCCTGACGGCCGCCGGGTAGACCTGGACCGCCGGGGTAGACCTGCACTCCGTGGCCGGCCGGGGTAGACCTGCCCTCCGTGGCCGGCCGGGGTAGACCTGCACTCCGTGGCCGGCCGGGGTAGACCTGCTCTCCGTGGCTGGCGGGTAGACCTGTTCTCCGTAGACCTGCTCTCCCGGGTAGACCTGTTCTCCCCTGTCCGCGGGGTAACCTGCTCTCCATGGCCGGGGTAGGACCTGCACTCTCCCTGCCGGCCGCCGGTAGACTGCACTCTCCCTGCCGGCCGCCAGGGATAGACCTGCACTTTCCCTGCCGGCCGCCGGGGTAGACCTGCACTCTCCCTGCCGGCCGCCGGGGTAGACCTGCTCTCCATTAGCCGGCCGGGGTAGACCTGTTCTCCCCAGGCCGCCAGGGTAGACCTGCTCTCCCCTCGCTGCCCGGGTAGACCTGCACTCCGTGGCCGGCCGGGGGAGACCTGCACTCCCTGGCCGGCAGGGGTAGACCTGTTCTCCCCTGTCCGCCGGGGTAGACCTGCTCTCCATGGCCGGCCGCGGTAGACCTGCACCCTCCCTGCCGGCCGCCGGGGGAGACCTGCACTCTCCCTGCCTGCCGCCGGGGTAGACCTGCTCTCCCCTGGCCGGCCGGGGTAGACCTGTTCTCCCCTGGCCGCCGGGGTACACCTGCTCTCCCCGCGGCAGCCGGGGTAGACCTGCACTCTCCCTGCCGGCCGCCGGGATAGACCTGCACTCTCCCTGCCGGCCGCCGGGGTAGACCTGCACTCTCCTTGCCGGCCGGGGTAGACTTGTTCTCCCCTGGCCGTCGGGGTAGACCTGCTCTCCCCTCGCCGCTGGGGTAGACCTGCACTCTGTGGCCGGCCGGGGTAGACCCTCTCTCCCTGGCCGGCCGGAATAGACCTGCACTCCGTGGCCGGCAGGGGTAGACCTTCTGTCCGTGGCCGTCCGGGGTAGACCTGCTCTTCGTGGCCGGCCGGGGTAGACCTGCTCTCCGTGGCCAGCCGGGGTAGACCTGCTCTCCATGGCCTCCGGGGTAGACCTGCACTCCGTGGCCGGCAGGGGTAGTCCTACTCTCCGTGGCCGGCCAGGGTAGACCTGGTCTCCTTTGTCCGCCGGGGTAGACCTGCTCTCCGTGGCCGGCCGGGGTAGACCTGCTCTCCGTGGCCGGCAGGGGTAGACCTGTTCTCCCCTGTCCGCCGGGGTAGACCCGTTCTCCCTGACGGCCCCCAGGGTAGACCTGCTCTCCTTGACGGCCGTGACCTGTCCCTGGCCGGCGGGGTAGACCTGCTCTCCTGGCCGGCCGGGGTAGACCTCTCTCCCTACGGCCGCCGGGGTAGACCTGCACTCTCCCTGCCGGACGCCGGGGTAGACCTGCTCTCCCCTGGCCGGCCGGGGTAGACCTGTTCTCCCCTGGCCGCTGGGGTACACCTGCTCACCCCTCGGCCGCCGGGGTAGACCTGCACTCTCCCTGCCGGCCGCCGGGGCAGACCTGCACTCTCCCTGCCGGCCGCCGGGGTAGACCTGCTCTCTGTGGCCGGCCAGGGTAGACGTGCTCTCCGTGGCCGGCCGGGGAACACCTGCTGTCCCTGACAGCCGCCGGGGTAGACCTGCTCTATGTGGCCGGCCGGGGTGGACGTGCACTCCGTGGCTGGCCGGGGTCGACCTGCTCTCCATGGCCGGACGGCGTAGTCCTGCTCTCCGTGAACGGCCGGGGTAGACCTGCTCTCCGTGGCCGGCCGGGGTAGACCTGCTCTCCCTGACGGCCGCCGGGTAGACCTGCCATCCATGACCGGCCGGGGTAGACCTGCACTCCGTGGCCGGCCGGGGTAGACCTGCCCTCCGTGGCCGGCCGGGGTAGACCTGCACTTTGTGGCCCGCCGGGGTAGACCTGCTCTCCGTGGCCGGCCCGGGTAGACCTGCTCTCCCTGACAGCCGCTGGGATAGACCTGCTCTTCATGGCCGGCGGAGTAGACCTGTTCTCCCCTGTCCGCCGGGGTAGACCTGCTCTCCATGGCCGGTCGGGGTAGACCTGCACTCTCCCTGCCGGCTGCCGGGGTAGACCGGCACTCTCCCTGCCGGCTGCCGGGATAGACCTGCACTCTCCCTGCCAGCCACCGGGGTAGACCTGCACACTCCCTGCCGGCCGCCGGGGTAGACCTGCTCTCCCCTGGCCGCCGGCGTAGACCTGCACTCCGTGGCCGGCCGTGGTAGACCTGCTCTCCATGGCTGCCGGAGTAGACCTGCACTCTGTGGCCGGCCGGGGTAGACCTGCTCTCTGTGGCCGGCAGGGGAAGACCTGCTCGCTATGGCCGGCCGGGGTATACCTGCTCTCCATGGCCGGCCAGGGTAGACCTGCACTCCGTGGCCGGCCGAGGTAGACCTGCTCTTCGTGGCCGGCCGGGGTAGACCTGCTCACGTTGACGGCTGCCAGGGTAGACCTGCTCTCCGTGGCCGATTGGGGTAGACCTGCTCTCCATGGCCGTCACTGGTAGACCTGCACTCCGTGGATGGCCGGGGTAGACCTGCTCTCCATGGCCGGCCGGGTTAGACCTGCACTCCGTGGCCGGCCGGGGTAGACCTGCTGTTTGTGGCCGGCCGGGGTAGACCTGCACTCCGTGGCCGTCCGGGGTAGACCTGCTCTCCGTGGCCGGCCGGGGTAGACCTGCTCTCCCTGACAGCCGCTGGGATAGACCTGCTCTTCATGGCCGACGGAGTAGACCTGTTCTCCCCTGTCCGCCGGGGTAGGCCTGCTCTCCACTGGCCGGTCGGGGTAGACATGCTCTCCATGGCTGGCCGGGGTAGACCTGCACTAAGTGGCCGGCAGGGGTAGACCTGCTCTCCATGGGTGGAGGGGGTAGACCTGCACTCTCCCTGCCGGCCGCCGGGGTAGACTTGCACTCTCCCTGCCGGCCTCCGGGGTAGACCTGCACTCTCCCTGCCGGCCGCCGTGGTAGACCTGCACTCTCCCTGCCGGCCGCCGGGGTACACCTGCTCTCCCCGCGGCCTCTGGGGTAGACCTGCACTCTCCCTGCCGGCCGCCGTGGTAGACCTGCACTCTCCCTGCCGGCCGCCGGGATAGACCTGCACTCTCCCTGCCGGCCGCCGGAGTACACCTGCACTCTCCCTGCCGGCCGCCGGGGTAGATCTGCTCTCCCCTGGTTGGCCGGGGTAGATCTGTTCTCCCCTGGCCGGCCGGGGTAGACCTGCTCTCCCCTCGCTGCCGGGGTAGACCTGCACTCCGTTGCCGGAAGGGTTAGACCTGCTCTCCATGGCCGGCCGGGGTAGACCTGCACTCCGTGGCCGGCAGGGGTAGACGTTCTGTCCGTGCCCGTCCGGGGTAGACCTGCTCTCCGTGGCCGGCCGGGGTAGACCTGCTCTCCATGGCCGGCCGCGGTAGACCTGCTCTCCCTGACGGCGGCAGGGGTAGACCTGCTCTCCGTGGCCGGCCGCGGTAGACCTGTTCTCACCTTTCCGCCGGGGTAGACCTGCTCTCCGTGGCCGGCCGGGGAAGACCTGCTCACCGTGGCCGGCCAGAGTAGACCTGCTCTCCGTAGCCGGCCGGGGTAGACCTGCTCTCCGTGTACGGCCGCCGGGGTAGACCTGCTCTCCATGGCCGGCAGGGGTAGACCTGTTCTCCCCTTTCCGCCAGGGTAGACCTGCTCTCCATGGATGCCGGGGTAGACCCGCACTCTCCCTGACGGCCGCCGGGGAAGACCTGCTCTCCCCTGGCAGGCCGGGGTAGACCTGTTCTCCCCTGGCCGCCAGGGTAGACCTGCTCTCCCCTCGCCGCCGGTGTAGACCTGAACTCCGTGGCCGGCCGTGGTAGACCTGCTCTCCATGGCTGCCGGGGTAGACCTGCTCTCCATGACGGCCTCCGGTGTAGACCTGCTCTCCATGGCCGGCCGGGGTAGACCTGCACTCTGTGGTCGGCCGGGGTAGACCTGCTCTCTGTTGCCGGCCGGGGAAGACCTGCTCGCTATGGCCGGCCGGGGTAGACCTGCTCTTCATGGCCGGCCAGGGTAGACCTGCACTTCGTGGCCGGCCGGGGTAGACCTGCTCTCCGTGGCCGGCCGGGGTAGACCTGCTCACGTTGACGGCCGCCGGGGTAGACCTGCTCTCCATGGACGGCCGGGGTAGGCCTGCTCTCCATGGCCGGCACCGGTAGACCTGCACTCCGTGCCCGGCCGGGGTAGAACTGCACTCTCCCTGCCGGTCGCCGGGGTAGACCTGCACTCTCCCTGCCGGCCGCCTAGGTAGACTTGCTCTCCGTGGCCGGCCGGGGTAGACCTGCTCTCCGTGGCCGGCCGGGGAAGACCTGCTCTCCATTGCCGGACAGGGTAGACCTGCTCTCTGTGGTCTGCCTTGGTAGACCATCTCTCCGTGGCCGGCCGGGGTAGACCTGCACTCCCTGACGTCCGCGGGGGTAGACCTGCTCTCCATGGCCGGCCGTGGTAGACCTGCACTCCGTGGCCAGCCAGGGTAGACCTGCTGTCCGTGGTCGGCCGGGGTAGACCTGCACTCCGTTGCCGGCCGGGGTAGACCTGCTCTCCGTGGCCGGCCGGGGTAGACTTGCTCTCCACTGGACGGCCGCCAGGGTAGACCTGCTCTTCATGGCCGGCCGGAATAGACCTGCACTCTGTGGCCGGCCGGGGTAGACCTGCTCTCCGAGGCCGGCCGGGGAAGAACTGCGCTCTCCCTGCCGACCGCAGGGGTAGACCTGCACAATCCCTGACGGCCGCCGGGGTACACCTGCTCTCCCCTCGGCTGCCGGGGCAGACCTGCACTCTCCCTGACGGCCGCCGGGGTAGACCTGCACTCTCCCTGCCGGGGGTCGGGATAGACCTGCACTCTCCCTTCCGGCCGCCGGGGTGACTTGCACTCTCCCTGCCGGCCGCCGGGGTAGACCTGCTCTGCACTGGACGGCCGGGTTAGACCTCTTCTCCCATGGCCGCCGGGGTAGACCTGCTCTCCCCTCGCCGCCCGGGTAGACCTGCACTCCGTGGCTGGCCGGGGTAGACCTTCTATTCATGGCCGGCCGGGGTAGACCTGCACTCTGTGGCCGGCCGGGGTAGACCTTCTGTCCGTAGCGGTCCGGGATAGACCTGCTCTCCGTGGCCGGCCGGGGTAGACCTGCTCTCCGTGGCGGGCCGCGGCAGACCTGCTCTCCCTGACGGCCGCCAGGGTAGACCTGCTCTCCATGGCCGGCCGGGGTAGACCTGCACTCCGTGGCCGGCCGGGGTAGACCTGCACTCCGTGGCCGGCCGGGGTAGATCTGCACTTCGTGGCCGGCCGGGGTAGACCTGCACTCTCCCTGCAGGCCGCCAGGGTAGACCTGCACTCTTCCTGCCGGCCGACCGGGGTAGACCTGCACTCTCCCTGACGGCCGCCGGGATAGATCTGCACTCTCCCTGCCGGCCGCCGGGGTAGACCTGATATCTCCCTGCCGGCCGCCGGGGTAGACCTCCTCTCTCCCCTGCCCGGCCGGGGTAGACCTGCACTCCGTGGCCGGCCGGGGTAGACCTTCTCTCCTCTTGCCGCCGGGGTAGACCTGCACTCCGTGGCCGGCCGAGGTAGACATTCTCTCCATGGCTGCCGGGGTAGACCTGGTCTCCCTCACGGCTTCCAGGGTAGACCTGCTCTCCCTGGCCGGCCGGGGTAGACCTGCACTCCGTGGCCGGCCGGGGTAGACCTGCTCTCCGTGGCCAGCCAGGGTAGACCTGCTCTCCATGGCCGGCCAGGGTAGACCTGCACTCTGTGGCCGTCCGGGGTAGACCTGCTCTCTGTGGCCGGCCAGGGTAGACCCGTTCTCCCCTGCCCGCCGAGGTAGACCTGCTCTCCGTGGCTGGCCGGAGTAGACCTGCTCTCCGTGGCCGGCCGGGGTAGACCTGCTCTCCCTGACGGCCGCCGGGGTAGACCTGCTCTCCGTGGCCGGCCGGGGTAAACCTGCAGTTTCCCTGCTGGCCGCCGGGGTAGACCTGCACTCTCTCTGCCGGCCGCCGGGGGAGACCTGCTCTCCCCTGGCCGGCCGGGGTAGACCTGTTCTCCCCTGGCCGTCGGGGTAGACCTGCCCTCCCCTCGCCGCCGGGGTAGACCTGCACTCCGTGGCCGTCCGGGGTAGACTTGCTCTCCATGGCTGCCGAGGTAGACCTGCTCTCCCTGACGGCCTCCGGGGTAGACCCGCTCTCCATGGCCGGCCTGGGTAGACCTGCACTCCGTGGCCAGCCGGGGTAGACCTGCTCTCTATGGCTGGCCGGGGTGGACCTGCACTCCGTGGCCTGCAGGGGTAGACCTTCCGTCCGCGGCCGTCCGGGGTAGACCGGCTCTTCGTGGCCGGCCGGGGTAGACCTGCTCTCCGTGGCCAACCAGGGTAGACCTGCTTTCCCTGACGGCCGCCGGGGTAGACCCGCTCTCCGTGGCCGACCGGGGTAGACGTGTTCTCCCCTGTCCGCCGGGGTAGACCTGCTCTCCATGGCCGGCCGGGGTAGACCTGCACTCTCACTGCCGGCCGCCAAGGTAGACCTGCTCTCCCCTGGCCGGCCGGGATACACCTGTTCTCCCCTGGCCGCCGGGGTACACCTGCTCTCCCCGTCGGCCGCCAGGGTAGACCTGCACTCTCCCTGCCGGCCGCCGGGGTAGACCTGCACTCTCCCTGCCGGCCGCCGGGATAGACCTGCACTCTCCCTGCCGGCCGCCGGGGCAGACCTGCACTCTCTATGCCGGCCGCCAGGGTAGACCTGCTCTCCCCTGACCGGCCGGGGTAGACCTGTTCTCCCCTGGCCGCCAGGGTAGACCTGCTCTCCCCTCGCCGCCGGGGTAGACCTGCACTCCGTGGCCGGCCGGGGTAGACCTGCTCTCCATGGCTGGCCGGGGTAGACCTGCAATTCGTGGCCATCAGGGGTAGACGTTCTGTCCGTGGCCGTCCGGGGTAGACCTGCTGTCCGTGGCCCGCCAGGGTAGACCTGTTCTCCCCTGGCCGGCCGGGGTAGACCTGCTCTCCATGGATGCCGGGGAAGACCTGCACTCTCCCTGCCGGCCGCCGGGGTAGACCTGCACTTTCCGTGCCATCCGCCGGGGTAGACCTTCTCTCCCCTTGCCGGCCGGGGTAGACCTTTTCTCCCCTGGCCGCCGGGGTAGACCTGCTCTCCCTTCGCCGCCGGGGTAGACCTGCACTCCGTGGCCGGCCGGTGTAGACCTGCTCTCCATGGCTGCCAGGGTAGACCTGCTCTCCCTGACGGCCTCCGGGCTAGACTTGCTCTCTATGGCCGGCCAGGGTAGACCTGCTCTCCATGGCCGGCCGGGGTAGACCTGCTCTCTGTGGCCGGCCTGGGTAGACCTGCTCTCCGTGGCCGGCCGTGGTAGACCTACTCTCCCTGACGGCCGCCGGGGTACACCTGCTCTGCGTGGCCAAGAGGGGTAGACCTGTTCTCCCCTGTCCGCCGGGGTAGACCTGCTCTCCTTGGCCGGCCGGGGTAGACCTGCACTCTCCCTGCCGGCCGCCGGGGTAGACCTGCTCTCCCTTGGCCGGCCAGGGTAGACCTGTTCTCCCTTGGCCGCCGGGGTGCACCTGCTCTCCCTTCGCCGCCAAGGTAGACCTGCACTCCGTGGCCGGCCGGGGTAGACATGCTCTCCATGGCTGCCGAAGTAGACCTGATCTCCCTGACGGCCTCCGGGGTAGACCTGCTCTACATGTCCGGCCGGGGTAGACCTGCTCACCGTGGCCGGCCGGGGTAGACCTGCTCTCCCTGACGGCCGCCGGGATAGACTTGCTCTCCATGGCCGGCCGGGGTAGACCTGCACTCCGTGGCCGGTTGGGGTAGACCTGCTGTCCGTGGCCGGGGGGGTGGACCTGCACTCTGTGGTCGGCCGGGGTAGACCTGCTCTCCGTGGCCGGCCGGGGTAGACTTGCTCTCCCTGACGGCCGCCGGTGTAAATCTGCTCTTCATGGCTGGCAGGGGTAGACCTGTTCTCCCCTGTTTGCCGGGGTAGACCTGCTCTCCATGGCCGGACGGGGTAGACCTGCACTTTCGCTGCCGGCCGCTGGGGTAGACCTGCACTCTCCCTGCCGGCCGCCGGGGTACACCTGCTCTCCCCTCGGCCGCCGGGGTAGACCTGCTCTCCGTGGCCTGCCGGGGAAGACCTGCTCTCCCTGACGGCCGCCGGGGTAGACCTGCTCTCCCTGACGGCCGCCGGGGTAGACCTGCTCTCCGTGGCCGGCCGGGGTAGACCTGCACTCCGTGGCCGGCCGGGGTAGACCTGCTCTCCATGGCAGGACGCGGTAGACCTTCTCTCCGCGGCCGGCCAGGGTAGACCTGCTCTCCCTGACGGCCGCCGGGGTAGACCTGCTCTTCATGGCCGGCCAAGGTAGACCTGTTCTCCCCTGTCCGCCGGGGTAGACCTGCTCTCAATGGCCGGCCGGGGTACACCTGCACTCTCCCTGCCGGCCGCCGTGATAGACCTGCACTCTCCCTGCCGGCCGCCGGGGTAGACCTGCTCTCCGTGGCGGGCCGGTTAGACCTGCTCTCCGTGCCGCCGGGAAGAACCTGCTCTCCATGCCGGCCGGGGTCGACCTGCTCTTCTGTGGCGCCGGTGTAGACCTGCTCTCCGTGGCCGGCCGGGGAAGACCGGCTCTCCCTGACGGCCGCTGGGTACACCTGCTCTCATGCCATGGGGTAGACCTGTTCTCCCCTGTCCGCCGGGGTAGACCTGCTCTCCATGTATGCCGGGTTAGACCTGCACTCTCCCTCCCGGCCGCCGGGGTAGACCTGCCCTCCGTGGCCGGCCTGGGTAGACCTGCTCTCCGTGGCCGGCCGGGGTAGACCTGCACTCCGTGGCCGGCCGGGGTAGACCTGCTCCCTGGACGGCCGCCGGGTAGACCTGCTCTGCGTGGCCAACAGGGTAGAACCTGTTCTCCCCTGTCCGCCGGGGTAGACCTGCTCTCCTTGGCCGGCCGGGGTATACCTGCACACCGCGGCCGGCCGGGGTAGACCTGCTCTCCCTGACGGCCGCCGGGGTAGACCTGCTCTCCATGGCCGGCCGGGGTAGACCTGCTCTCCGTGGCCAGCCGGGGCAGACTTGCTCTCCATGGCCGGACGGGGTAGACCTGCTCTCCGCGGCCGGCCGGGGTAGACCTGCTCTCCCTGACGGCCGCCGGGGTAGACCTGCTCTTCATGGCCCGCCAAGGTAGTCCTGTTCTCCCCTGTCCGCCGGGGTAGACCTGCTCTCAATGGCCGGCCGGGGTAGACCTGCACTCTCCCTGCCGGCCTCCGTGATAGACCTGCACTCTCCCTGCCGGCCGCCGGGGTAGACCTGCTCTCCATGGCCGGCTGGGGTAGACCTGCTCTCCCCTGGCCGGCCGGGGAAGACCTGGTTTTCTTGACGGCCGCCAGGGTAGACCTGCTCTCCGTGGCCGGCCGAGGTAGACATGCACTCCGTGGCCGGCAGGGGTAGACCTGCTCTCCATGGGCGGAGGGGGTAGACCTGCACTGTCGCTGCCGGCCGCCGGGGTAGACCTTCACTCTCCCTGCCGGCCGCCGGGGTACACCTGCTCTCCCCTCGGCCGTTGGGGAGACCTGCACTCTCCCTGCCGGCTGCCGGGGTAGACCTGCACTCTCCCTGCCAACCGCCGCGGTAGACCTGCCCTCTCTCTGCCGGCCGCCGGGGTACACATGCTCTCCCCTCGGCCGCCGGGGTAGACCTGCACTCTCCCTGCCGGCCGCCGGGGTAGACCTGCACTCTCCCTGTTGGCCGCCGGGGTAGACCTACTCTCCACTGGCCGGCCGGGGTAGACCTGTTCTCCCCACGCCGCCGGGGTAAACCTGC
>JAVTVJ010005212.1:0-13427 GCA_034509425.1 Eopsaltria australis | reverse complement strand
CTCTTCAAATTCCGCATGGAGCAAGATCCCTCACAGACCCAAGCTGCCACCGAGAAGGACCCTGGCTGCCCTTGCAGGGCCAAAACCCTCCTCCAAACTGACATCAAGAAACTGGGGGGCAGACTTCTCTTTCTCAGAGAAAAGGGACACAATTTGTGTCCCGGCCCTAAGGCACTCTGCTCCCGGACGCCACCTGAAATGCCACATGGATCAGGATCCTTCCCAGACCCAAGCTGCCATCAACTAGAACTCTTGGTGCAATTGTAGGGCTAAATGCCTCCTAAAAACTGGCATCATGCATCTGGGGGACTGAGTTTTCTTTCACTTGGAAATGCGCCATTGTTTGCATCGAGGGCCACATATCTGGGAGTTGTCCGCGTCATGCTGAAATTCCGCACAGATTAAGATTCCTCGGAGACCCAAGCTGCCACCGAGAAGGACCCTGGCTGCCCTTGCAGGGCCAAAACCCTCCTCCAAACTGACATCAAGAAACTGGGGGGCTGAGTTCTCTTTCTCAGAGGAAACGGAAACTTTTTGTGTCCTGGCTCTAAGGCACTTTGCTCCGTGCTGACTCCTGAAAATTCGTATGGATCAAGATCCCTCACAGACCCAAGGTGCCACAATAAATAGCCCTGGCTGCCCTTGCAGGGCCAAAACCCTCCTCCAAACTGGCATCAAGAAACTGGGGGGCAGAGTTCTCTTTCCCAGAGAAAAGGGACACTTTTTGTGTCCTGGCCCGAAGGCACTCTTCTCCCTGCTGTCTGCTGAAATTTCTCATGGATCAAGATTCCTCGCAGATCCAAGCTGCCACCTGACTAGGACCCTGGCTGCCCTTGCAGGGCCAAAACCCTCCTCCAAACTGACATCAAGAAATTGGGGGGCAGAGTTCTCTTTCTCAGAGAAAAGGGACATTTTTTTGTGTCCCGGACCTAAGGCACTGTGCTCCCGGATGCCACCTGAAATTCCGTATGGATCAAGATTAGTCGCTGACGCAAGATGCCATCAACCAGGACTCTGGTTGCGTTTGTAGGGCCAAAACCCTCCACAAACCGACATCATGAATCTGGGGGCCTAAGTTTTCTTTCACGTGGAAAAGTGCCATCATTTGTATCGTAGGCTCCATGTCTGGGAGTCGACTGCCGCCTCTTCAAAGTCCGCAGGGAGCAAGATCCCTCACAGACCCAAGCTGCCACCGACAAGGACCCTGGCTGCCCTTTCAGGGCCAAAACCCTCCTCCAAACTGACATCAAGAAACTGGGGGGCAGAGTTCTCTTTCTGAGAGAAAACGGACACTTTTTGTGTCCCGGCCCTAAGACACTCTTCCCCTCGGACGCCACCGGAAATGCCACATGGATCAAGATCCTTCCCAGACCCAAGCTGCCATCAACTAGGACTCTTGGTGCAATTGTAGGGCTAAATGCCTCCTACAAAAGCTGGCATCATGCATCTGGGGGACTGAGTTTTCTTCAACGTGGAAATGCGCCATTTGTTTGCATCGAAGGCCACATATCTGGGAGTTGTCATGCGCTCATGCTGAAATTCCCACAGATTAAGAATTCTGCAGACCCAAGCTGCCACCGACAAGGACCCTGGCTACCCTGCAGGGCCAAACCCTCCTCCAAACTGACATCAAGAAACTGGGGGACCGAGCTCTTTTTCTCAGAGAAAAGGGACACTTTTTGTGTCCCGGCCCTAAGGCACTCTGCTCCCTGCTGCCTCCTGAAATTCTGTATGGATCAAGATTCCTCGCAGACGCAAGGTGCCACAATAAAGAGCCCTGGCTACCTTTGCAGGGCCAAAACCCTCTTCCAAACTGACATCAAGAAACTGGAGGGCAGAGTTCTCTTCTCAGAGAAAAACGGACACTTTTTGTTTTCTCGCCCTAAGGCAATGTGCTCCCTGCTGCCTCCTGAAATTTCCGTATGATCAAGATTCTTGCTGAGGCATAGATGGCCATCAACAAGGACTCTGGCTGCCTGCAGGGCAAAACCTCCTGCCAAACTGAACATCAAGAAACTGGGGGGCCGAGAGTTCTCTTTTCTGCCAGAGAAAATAGGAACACTGTTGGTGCATCCTCTGCTTCAGTCCCACCCTGGTACCGGCAGCGGAGTCCTAGCCCTATCCTAGGATGCCGTTCGCCCTCGGGAAGGCAACCTCGGAGTGCTGACTATGAGCACAGCTGGCCCGCGTTCGGTCCGGGGAGATGTTGCCCCCGGAGCGTGGTGAAACAGCAAAGAACTACCAGAGAAGGAGGTCTCTTGGTATGTGATTTCGGTAGGTTTATTGCCTCCAAAGGGAGCACATGGACCAAGAGCCAAGAGCAGCTTATTACATCGGTATTTAAGGGAGGAACAACACCCAATCGGATGAGGGCAGGGGACAATACAGGGGAGGGGCTGGGGTACATGATCAAATTGGGTTTAGGGAGGGGAGGGGAACAGAGAGAACAACGAATGAACTATGGAGTGACAGGGAATTTCCCAGAGCGGGAATACATAACAGACAAGTCCAGTAACCAACAGCAGGAGCTTGGGGTCCATGGATTGGTGGTCCAACTGCTGCCCCTGGGAGCTCCGGGGGGAAACCCTCTGTCCGTGGAACCTGTCCGGAAGTCCTCTGGGTCCGAACCACCGCAACATCTCCCCCTGTCTTTTTACTTAAAGAAAGTGATTTGTTAGTACAATGAAGATAATAACTAAAATCCAAAGCAAAGTCTTGAAAATCTGCAAATAAACAAACATTGTTAAATCATTGTCTCTCTACAGGACTGGGAATGATTGGGGTATGGGAGGTACACGGGGTAGGTTTCAGGAGAGTCTAAGGGGAAGATATCAAGAAGAAGGGTCTCAGTGATTTTTCTTGATGACTGTCGAATTTTGGAGTTTTCTTTTCCTTCTCTTCCACGCTGATCTCTGTGGAGCAGCGCCTGTTGGTGGATGCGACTGGATCTGCTCTGGTGGATGTGTTGGGTGGAGAGTTGTGATGCCTACTAACTTCAGCCATCGTGGTTCAAGTGACTGGTCATCTGGGATCGCCTCTGATGGGGTCTCCAGTGGCATGGGTGGTGATGGAGAGCAGGACACAGTGGATTCATCTTTTAATTTCTTTGAGGAGCACGGTGCCGATCCGTTTCCCGAATGGGATGGAGCATGTGGTGTCCAGGAGCCTGTGGAAGACTTAGGTGGAGGGTTATTAGAACTGTTCAGCAGGCTTTGAAGCTGCTGCTTCCATATCTTTTCCCACACCCAATACTGAACCTTAACTAAAATGCCTGTCAGGATTGTTTTTATGTCAGATGGGACCAGCACACCTTCAAAGTGAGGAGAATCTCTCCCAAGCTCTCTCTCCACCTTGCAAGGCTCTCGCAAGGCTGCAGGTGACTGTGATTCCCATTGTGGGTTGTTACCCTGAGGGCTGTGCACACCTGATGCCACTGTAAGGCTTGGCTGACCGGCTGTATCGCAGGCTTCAGCCTCTCCACTTTTCGGCCCCCAATCCCGGGGTGTGAACGAGGGAGCGTGGGGATCTGGAAGTGGGCGGTGGTCAGGGGTGGGACTGCAGTTGATATGAGCAGTCCAGGCGCGGGGTGGGGCGGGGATCTCCCTCGGGCTGGGGCAAGGGACCTCCGGCGCGAGGGGAGGGACCCGACGCGAAGACATCATCGGCCGCGGGGGGGGAACCCGACGCGGCGCCAGTCGACGCGAAGGGGAAGGAGCCGTGGGAGGGGCTGGGAGGATTCGTGGGCTTTCGGCGTGAGGCTGCGCAGTGGGCGCAGGGGTGTCGGCACGGTGCCACGAGGCCGCCGCCATCTTTAAACTCGGAACAATGGGGGAGCGCAGCCGGCGCGAGTTTGGCTGTGGGCGGGGAAGAGGGATTGGGAAAAGGGGAATTAGGACCGTGGGGTGGGTGAGTCGGGGATTTCGAACTTTCAGGACAATTACGCAAAGTATAACAAATTACAATCAACAACGGGAAAAATTTTCGGACAGAAACATCACCCCCTCTCTCCACTGCCTCTAAACGTTTTTCTACTAACTCCCCAAAACTCAGAGTTTTAACAGAAGAAGCAGAAGCAAGAGGGACATAGGCAAAGATCCATTTAACAAAACGTTTCCAAGCCTTCTTATTAGCATTCCCGTTTTTTAACTTTAGGGTCTCTTTAACTTGGACATAAAACTCCTGCTCTATTCGGGACAGCTTAATACCCATTGTCTCCGAATAAAGCCTCCTTGCTCTTTTTATACGGTACAAAACTCTCCCTCGAGCCTGATTCCCGCTGCCTATCGCGGATTAGACCTCACCGTCTGCGCTCGGTTCTCGGTGGCTTTCCCGCCGCTATCACGGGCACCGAGCTTCGCCGCCGCGCGCGGATCCTGGTCCTTTCCCACCGCGCCTCGCAGCCGCCAAAACTCACCGCTCCGTGCGGGTCTTGGTTCCTCGATCCCGGCTTCAGTTGCCGTCACCGGCTCCGGAGGGAGAAACATCCAAAAGAGCAAGGGTCTCTGGTCTCGTCAGTTCGCTCAGCTAGCGTACACACTTCAGACGCTCCAGAACGGTTGCTGACGGCCCCTGCCAACCCCCCGCTAAAACGCGGAAGTTCTCGCTAGGGGAGCGACGTCCCGAAGGCGCAGTCCAGACCGCTGCTGCGTATCCAGGTCGCTCGCAGGGAACCCCGAGAGGTCGGAGTCTCTGTTCGGTGCGCCACTTGTTGCGTTCCCTGCTTCAGTCCCACCCTGGTACCGGCAGCGGAGTCCTAGCCCTATCCTAGGATGCCGTTCGCCCCCGGGAAGGCACCCTCGGAGTGCTGACTATGAGCACAGCTGGCCCGCGTTCGGTCCGGGGAGATGTTGCCCCCTGGAGCGTGGTGAAACAGCAAAGAACTACCAGAGAAGGAGGTCTCTTGGTATGTGATTTCGGTAGGTGTATTGCCTCCAAAGGGAGCACATGGACCAAGAGCCCAGAGCAGCTTATTACATCGGTATTTAAGGGAGGAACAACACCCAATAGGATGAGGGCAGGGGACAATACAGGGGAGGGGCTGGGGTACATGATCAAATGGGGTGTAGGGAGGGGAGGGGACCAGAGAGAACAACGAATGAACTATGGAGTGACAGGGAATTTCCCAGAGCGGGGAAACATAACAGACAAGTCCAGTAACCAATAGCAGGAGCTTGGGTCCATGGATTGGTGGTCCAACTGCTGCCCCTGGGAGATCCGGGGGGAAACCCTCTGTCCGTGGAACCTGTCCGGAAGTCCTCTGGTTCCGAACCACCGCAACAGGACACTTTTTGTGTCCCGGCTGTAAAGCACTGTGCTCCCGGACGCCACCTGAAATGCCACACGGATCAAGATCCTTCCCAGACCCAAGCTGCCATCAACTACAACTCTGGCTGCAAATGTAGGGCTAAATGCCTCCAAAAAACTGGCATCATGCATCTGGGGGACTGAGTATACTTTCGCTTGGAAATGCGCCATTGTTTGCATCGAAGGCCACATATCTGGGAGTTGAGTGCCTCGTGCTGAAATTCCGCATGGATTAAGATTCCTCGCAGACCCAAGTTGCCACCGACAAGGACCCTGGCTGCCCTTGCAGGGCCAAAACCCTCCTCCAAACTGACATCAAGAAACTGGGGGGCAGACTTCTCTTTCTCAGAGAAAAGGGACACATTTTGTGTCCCGGGCCTAAGGCACTGTGCTCCCTGCCTCCTCCTGATATTCCGTATGGATCAAGATTCCTCGCAGACCCAATCAGCCACCGACTAGGACCCTGGCTGCCCTTGCAGGGCCAAAACCCTCCTCCAAACTGACATCAAGAAACTGGGGGGCAGACTTCTCTTTCTCAGAGAAAAGGGAGCACTTTTTGTGTCCCGGCCCGAAGGCACTGTGCTCCCTGCTGCTCTTCCAATTCCGTATCGGATCAGATTCCTCGCAGACCCAAGCTGCCACCAAAAAGGACACTGACTGCCCTTGCAGGGCCAAAACCCTCCTCCAAACTGACTCAAGAAACTGGGGGGCAGAGTTCTCTTTCTCAGAGAAAAGGGACACTTTTTGTATCCCGGCCCTAAGGCACTCTGCTCCCTGCTGCCTCCTGAAAATTCGTATGGATAAAGATTCCTCTCAGACCCAAGGTGCCACAATAAAGAGCCCTGGCTGCCCTTGCAGGGCCAAAACCCTCCTCCAAACTGACATCAAGAAACTGGGGGGCAGAGTTCTCTTTCTCAGAGGAAAGGGACAGTTTTTGTTTCTCGGCCCTAAGGCACTCTGCTCCCTGCTGCCTCCCTAAATCCCGTATGGATCAAGATTATTCGCTGTCGCAAGATGCCATCAACCAGGACTCTGGTTGCATTTGTAGAGCTAAAACCCTCCACCAACCCGATATCATGAATCTGGGGGCCTAAGTTTTCTTTCACGTGGAAAAGTGCCATCATTTGTATCGTAGCCCCCTGTCAGGGAGTCGACTGCCGGCTCTTCAATATTTCCGCTTGGAGCAAAGATCCATTGCACAACCACACGCTGACACCGGACTAGGACCCTGCTAAAGCCCTTGCAGGGCCAAAGACCTTTACCTCCTTACTTCATCAAGAAAATGGGGGGCAGAGCTCTCTTTCTCAGAGAAAACCGACACTTTTTGTGTCCCAGCCCTAAGGCACTGTGCTCCCAGACGCCACCTGAAATGCCGCATGGATAAAGATCCTTCCCAGACCCAAGCTGCCATCAACTAGAACTCTGGCTGCAATTGTAGGGCTAAATGCCTCCTAAAAACTGGCATCATGCATGTGGGGGACTGAGTTTTCTTTCACTTGCAAATGCGCCATTGTTTGCATCGAAACCAACATATCTGGGAGTTGACACCCTCATGCTGAAATTCCGCACAGATTAAGATTCCTCGCAGACCCAAGCTGCCACAAACAAGGACCCTGGCTGCCCTTGCAGGGCCAAAACCGTCCTCCAAAGTGACATCAAGAAACTCGGGGGCAGAGTTCTCTTTCTCAGAGAAAAGGGACACTTTTCGTGTCCCGGCCCTAAGGCACTCTGCTCCCGCACACCACCTGAAATTCCGTATGAATCAAGATTATTCGCTGACGCAAGCTGCTATCAACCAGGACTCTGGTTGCATTTGTAGGGCTAAAACCCCCAACCAAACCAATATCATGAATCTCGGGGCCTAAGTTTTCTTTCACGTGGAAAAGTGCCATCATTTGTATCGTAGGTCCCCTGTCTGGGAGTCGACTGCCGCCTCTTCAAATTCCGCATGGAACAAGATCCCTCACAGACCCAAGCTTCCATCGACAGGGACCCTGGCTGCCCTTGCAGGGCCAAAACCCTCCTCCAAACTGACATCAAGAAAGTGGGGGGCAGAGTTCTCTTCTCAGAGAAAAGGGACACTTTTTGTATCCCGGCCCGAAGGCACTGTGCTCCCTTCTGCCTGCTGAAATTCCGCATGGATCAAGATTCCTCGCAGACCCAAGCTGCCACCGACAAGGACCCTGGCTGCCCTTGCAGGGCCAAAACCCTCCTCCAAACTGACATCAAGAAAGTGGGGGGCAGAGTTCTCTTTCTCAGAGAAAAGGGAAACATTTTGTGTCCCGGCCCTAAGGCACTGTGCTCCCTGCATCCTCCTGAAATTCCGTATGGATCAAGATTCCTCGCAGACCCAAGTTGCCACCGACAAGGACCCTGGCTGCCCTTGCAGGGCCAAAACCCTCCTCCAAACTGACATCAAGAAACTGGGGGGCAGAGTTCTCTTTCTCAGAGAAAAGGGACACTTTTTGTGTCCCGGCCCTAAGGACCTCTGCTCCCTGCTTCCTCCTGAGAATCCGTATGGATCAAGATTCCTCGCAGACCCAAGCTGCCACCGACCAGGACCCTGGCTGCCCTTGCAGGGCCAAAACCCTCCTCCAAACTGACATCAAGAAACTGGGGGGCAGAGCTCTCTCTCTCAGAGAAAAGGGACACTTTCTGTGTCCCGGCCCTAAGGCACAGTGCTCCCAGTCGCCACCTGAAATTCCGTATGGATCAAGATTATTCGCTGACGCAAGATGCCATCAACCAGGACTCTGGTTGCGTTTGTAGGGCCAAAACCCTCCACCAAACCGACATCATGAATCTGGGGGCCTAAGTTTTCTTTCATGTGGAAAAGTGCCATCATTTGTATCGTAGGCCCCCTGTCTGGATGTTGACTGCCGCCTCTTCAAATTCCGCATGGAGCAAGATCCCTCACAGACCCAAGCTGCCACCGAGAAGGACCCTGGCTGCCCTTGCAGGGCCAAAACCCTCCTCCAAACTGACATCAAGAAAGTGGGGGGCAGAGTTCTCTTTCTCAGAGAAAAGGGACACTTTTTGTGCCCGGCCCTAATGCACTGTGCTCCCTGCTGCCTCCTGAAATTCCACATGGATCAAGATTCCTCGCAGACCCAAGCTGCCACCGACAAGGACCCTGGCTGCCCCTGCAGGGCCAAAACCCTCCTCCAAACTGACATCAAGAAACTGGGGGGCAGAGTTCTCTTTCTCAGAGAAAAGGGGACACTTTTTGTTTCTCGGCCCTAAGGCACTGTGCTCCCTGCTGGCTCCTGAAATTCCGTATGGATCAAGATTCCTCGCAGACCCAAGGTGCCACCGTCAAGTACCCTGGATGCCCTTGCAGGGCCAAAACCCTCCTCCAAACTGACATCAAGAAACTGGGGGGCAGAGTTCTCTTTCTCAGAGAAAAGGGACACTATTTGTGTTCCGGCCGTAAGGCACTGTGCTCCCGGACGCCACCTGAAATGCCGCACGGTTTAAGATCCTTCCCAGACCCAAGCTGCCATCGGCTTGAACTCTGGCTGCAATTGTAGAGCTAAATGCCTCCTAAAAACTGGCATCATGGATCTGGGGGACTGAGTTTTCTTTCACATGGAAAAGCGCCATTGTTTGTATCGAAGGCCACATATCTGGCAGTTGACAGCCGCATGCTAAAATTCCGCATGGATTAAGATTCCTCGCAGACCCAAGCTGCCACCGACAAGGACCCTGGCTGCCCTTGCAGGGCCAAAAGCCTCCACCAAATTGACATCAAGAAAGTGGGGGGCAGAGTTCTCTTTCTCAGAGAAAAGGGACACTTTTTGTGTCCCGGCCCTAAGGCACTCTGCTCCCTGCCTCCTCCTGAGAATCCGTATGGATCAAGATTCCTCGCAGACCCAAGATGCCATCGACAAGGACCCTGGCTGCCCTTGCAGGGCCAAAACCCTCCTCCAAACTGACATCAAGAAACTGGGGGGCAGAGTTCTCTTTCTCAGAGAAAAGGGACACTTTTTGTGTCCCGGCCCTAAGGCACTGTGCTCCCTGCTCCTCCTGAGAATCCGTATGCATCAAGATTCCTCGCAGACCCAAGCTGCCACCGACAAGGACCCTGGCTGCCCTTGCAGGGCAAAAACCCTCCTCCAAACTGACATCAAGAAACTGGGGGGCAGAGTTCTCTTTCTCAGAGGAAAGGACACTTTTTTTGTCGTGGCCCTAAGGCACTGTGCTCCCGGACGCCACGTGAATTTCCGTATGGATCAAGATTTTTTGCTGACGCAAGCTGCCATCAACCAGGACTCTGGTTGCATTTGTAGGGCTAAAACCCTCCACCAAACCGACATCATGAATCTGGGGGCCTAACTTTTCTTTCACGTGGAAAAGTGCCATCATTTGTATCGTAGGCCCCCTGTCTGGGAGTCGACTGCCGCCTCTTCAAATTCTGCATGGAGCAAGATCCCTCACAGACCCAAGCTGCCACCGACAAGGACCCTGGCTGCCCTTGCAGGGCCAAAACCCTCCTCCAAACTGACATCAAGAAAGTGGGGGGCAGAAGTTCTCTTTCTCAGAGAAAAGGACACTTTTGTGTCCCGGCCCCTAACGGCACTGCTGCTCCCGGACGCCACCTGAAATTCCGTATGGATCAAGATTTTTTGTTGACGCAAGCTGCCATCAACCAGCACTCTGGTTGCATTTGTAGGGCTAAAACCCTCCAGCAAACTGTCATCATGAATCTGCGGGCCTAAGTTTTCTTTCACGTGGAAAAGTGCCATCATTTGTATCGCAGGCCCCCTGTCTGGAGTCGACTGCCGCCTCTTCAAGTTCCGCATGGAGCAAGATCCCTCACAGACCCAAGCTGCCACCGACTAGGACCCTGGCTGCCCTTGCAGGGCCAAAACCCTCCTCCAAACTGACATCAAGAAACTGGGGGCAGAGCTCTCTTTCTCAGAGAAAAGGGACACTTTTTGTGTCCCGGCCCTAAGGCACTGTGCTCCCGGGACAGCGCACTGAATATGCCACATGGATCAAGATCCTTTCCAGACCCAAGCTGCATCGTAGAACTCTGGCTGGCAATTTAGGGCTAAATGCTTCCTAACTGCATCATGCATGCTGGGGGACTGAGTTTTCTTTTCAGCATGGAAATGCGCCATGTTTGCATCGAAGGCCACATATCTGGGAGTTGACAGCCCGCATGCTGAAATTCGCATGATTAAGATTCTCGCGAACGCAAGCTGCCACCACAAGGACTGGCTTGCCTTGCAGGGCAAACGCTCCTCCAACTGACAGTCAAGAAACTGGGGGGCAGAGCTATCTTTCTCAGAGAAAAGGGACACTTTTTGTGTCCAGGCCCTAAGGCACTCTGCTCCCGGTGATGCCGTTTGGTTTCTGCCTTTTTTCTTTTATATGTTCTCTGTACTCTCTGCACATATTTTTGTGGCTCTGTAGCCTACTATATTAATAGCTATTTTTTCCAGTACCTTTCCATAGCCTTTCCCTAAGCAGAAAGACAAAACAATTTCCAGAGCTCCAAGCCCCAGGGGGTTGCAAGGCCCTGTCCTATCGCAGTTCTTCCTGGGAACCAAGGCCGAGAACAACTCTGAGGTACATTTTCATAAGTAGAGTGCAGCCAGTGCTGAGAGGGGGGCTCCAGGGAAGGGGCTGGACCTGAGGGGTAATTGAATCGCCACTTGTTCTCCTTATTGGTGCTCTTAATTATGCTAATTTCCTAAAAGCTATAAATATGTACTCACCCCTGGAGGGGCTGGGCTTTTATGACACCTTTCCATAACTGCTCCTGAAGACCTTCAAAATAAAGATCCCCTTTTATATTACCTCCTTGCTAAAATGATCTCGAGTTTCTTTTCCAGGCTGGGGGAAAGGCAACAGTTATTTGGCACACCCAGAAGGGACACGAGAACCTGGTACCCTTCCTCTGGACCGAAAACATCCTGCAAGGAATTCCTTCCTGACAGCAATCTAAAGAATTCCCTGCCAGGGCCTGAGGTCGAGACACCATGGTTCCAAGATCCCACAGGAGGTCGTATAAAGGTGGTTCTTTTCGTGGTGTAGTGTGTAGTTTGTATGTGTGTGTATTGTTTATGTATTGTGTATCTGTTTAAAGTCAGTAATTGTTAGCGATCCCAGGACAACCTGGCGTGGTGGTGAGAAAATTTGCTTTTGAAATCATTTTTCCAAGTTTTTCCTGTTGCCGATTTTCCAACCTGCCCCAGAGATCGGCTGGTGGGGAGGAGGCGGGTGTGTGATCTCGGCTGAGATTGTTCACTGGTAGAGATAAGCAAATCACAGTGCGAAAGTTTATTTCATGTTTAGCACATGCGAGTTTTGAATTGAAAGCTGGCCTGGAGACATCTGGGCATGGAGCGGCCGGGGGAGGCCTGGTCTGCTTTTTGGTAGGAGGTGGGGGATGGGCCCCGCTTCCTACAGGTTTGTGGAGCGGCTGGGTGTCCAGCCTGCTCCTTGGTGGGAGGCTGGGGAGAGATTCCCACTTCCTACAGGTTTGTGGAGCGGCTGGGTGCCCAGCCTGCTCCTTGGTGGGAAGCTGGGGAGAGATTCCGACTTCCTACAGGTTTGTGGAGCGGCTGGGTGCCCAGCCTGCCACTTGGTGGGAAGCTGGGAGAGATTCCGATTCCCTAAGGTTTTGTGGAGCGGCTTTGGGTGCCCAGCCTGCTCTTGGTGGGAGGGCGAGTGAGAAATGCCTCGCTTCCTACAGGTCTGTGGAGAGGTCTTGGGTGTCAGCCTGCTGCCTTATGGGAGGCGAGGGAGAGATCCTCGCTTTCCAGTCAGTTTTGTGGAACGCGAGAAGCTTCGGTTCGCAAATTGTAAGGGAAGGGGGAGAGCGCCACTTTTCTATGTTTCCAATTACTGTAAAAAGTTTTTCCAAGATTTTAAGGAAGGGCGACTCCCGGACTTCGGGACGGCTCCGGAGCAGGGCGGTCACTGCCGCGCGTGACAGAAGGCGGGGCACAGCGCTCTGAGAGGGGCGGAGGTGATTCCTGCCATTGCCCTGGTCACGGCCGGGGGGTGCCGCGGGGGAGCGCTCCAGGAAGCGAACCGGGACCGGGTGCGCTGCGCTTGCTTCGGCCCTGCTCTGGCGGAGGGGGGGCCGCCGCGGCGCGGCCACGGCCCGGCTCACTCGCTGCTCCTGGGCCCCGCCCGCACCGGCCCAGAGCGGGCCGGGAGTGTGAGATCTAAGAGCAGGAACGGCCCTATCGCACTTTCCACAGTAACGAGCTTGTTTTAAGGACACCCGAGAGCCGCAGTGAGCAGCAGCACGGGCCGAGCGCGGGCGAGCCGGGGGTGCCCCTGGGCGGGGGTGGCCGCATGCCGCGCCCGTCCCCGGCCGTGCGAGGGCAGCGAGCGCTCTTTGTCTGCTCTGGTAAGCACTCAAAAGGGAAACACCGAGCCCAAAGAACAAGAAGCCGTTTTTAGGCTCCCTTAAACCATGCTATAAGTAAGCAGAGTCCTGTGTTAACAAATATCTTAGAATGTTTTACTGAGTTAAATTTTTAAAAGACCTTCTCCTGTATCCTTGTGAGTAAAAAAGACCAAGGACTCTTTACTATTATGTAAAATAATCCTGAAACTGGAGAACTAGGGCAGTCAGCAACTGAAAATTGCTGCATCCAACCAGCAGACAAGAATTGATACATCCAACAGTTGCATGCAACCAACTGTAAGTTTGTTCTGTGAACATAGAAGACATGGACCCTATGCCATGCTACTGAAAACTGGATATGTTATTCTGAAAACGTTTGCTGTCAATCTAGTTGTCTGTTCCAGCTAAACTGATAATGTATTTAAGTCTGACTGTTTGCAGACGATGGAAGAAGCCTATTCCAGCAGAGCAGACCTGAAAGATGTGCCAGCCTGGGAGCTGTATGCAGATGAGAGCAGCTTCATGCGAGATGGCAAACAAAAGACAGGTTATGCAGTAACAACCACGAACCAGGTAACCATGAGAAAAGTGTTACCATCAAATGTGCCATCACAGAAAGCTGAACTGATTATATCAATGAAAGATCTAGAACTGAGCAAAGTCATCTAGAAGGAAGGAAGACTAGCAACTATTCAAGCCTAGAGACTGAGTCTATGTTGAATGAAGGGACAGTAATCTTACGAGCTAAGTAAAA
>JAVTVJ010005209.1:0-11198 GCA_034509425.1 Eopsaltria australis | reverse complement strand
GCTAAGGAAGGCTGAAAATTAAGGCGGAGGCAGGCTGAAAGTTAAGGCAGGCTAAGGGAAGGAGTGGGAAGAGGGAGGAGAAGACTGGGACTAAATTCGAACTCAGCTGAGGCTCGATCTAAAGGCAATTGGCAGAAATTGCAGCAAGAGGAGACTTCCTTAGAACTGCAAAGTACTGCCATAAATTCACTAGAGAAACGGAGAGATCTCTGTCAGCAGCGGCTCTCTGCAAGGAGCTCAGGACTCCATTCCTCATGGCAAAGGCGGGCACAAGGAACTGGGCCAGACAACCTCCCCACGTTGATCCCAGCGCGAGTGTCCAAAAATTGCACAAAAATGTAATTGGGCATGAACACAGCAAAGTCTTTTTTCCCCAGCTTCTCGGGCTCGGAGATGCAAACCCAGCTCGTAGCACTCGGCTCTCCTCCGACTCTCCCGCTTTCCCTCAATCCAAACCCTCCAAACGGCTCTAGAAAGGTTTTCTCCTTCCATTGAAACCTGAAAATCACGGAAAACGCCGATTGCCGGCCAAGTGAGACGCCCAAAATCATGACGAAGGTGTGTTTTTCTTCAGTGCAGAGCCTTCCAATCGTAGGTGAAGGAGAAGCCGCGCAATTCAAATGCAGACAATTCCGGAGAAGGAGTCGTTTTGCTGAATTTAAACCCCTGTTCTCCATGTCCCAGCGGTTTCGTGGCCCCGCGTGGCCGGGGCGGCACAAGGGCACACGCGGGGCGTGCTCCGTGCGAGCGGCCCCGGCTGAAAAGTGCGCAGCGGCCCGAGCCCGGAGCCGGGGAAATGAGCGGAGCTGGCTCGGAGCCCCCGCTCGTCTCCGCCGCTCGAAGCCGCTCCCCCGGCTCCGGCTGCAGCTCCCAGAGCAGGCGAGGCAGACTCGGTCCGGGCCGCGCCCCGGCCGCCCCTCGGCGCGGCTCTGTCAGTCGTGGGGCAGCGGCCGCTCCTGGTGCCGTTCTTTCCTTATATTTCCTTTTCTCATTCCATTTTATTCCGTTCACAGCTCCCAGCCTCTCCCGTGCCCGTCTTTCAGCACCTCCGCCGCCCCGACCCTCCCTCAATGCAGCTCTTTCAGTGACACCAGGAAGCAGCCACTCCTGGTACAGCGCTTTTACATCATTTCTGACACCATTCTCTCGATTTTATTCTATTCATCCCTTCCAGCCTGTGACAACAAAGGCCCTGCCTGGAGAAGCTGGGCAAGACCCGCAGCCCCCGGGAAGCTGCTTCTGGGGCTGTCAGCAGGCGGGCTGCAGCCCGGGGAGAGGCAGGGCAAGGCTGAGCGCAACGCTGGCCGTGCCGGACGTGCCGCGGTGCTCGCACTCTCTCGGCCTTTGCAGTTCACGCAGAGACATTGAATCCCAATCGGCGGCCACTTGCAGCACTTGCTGGTTCTCCCCTCACTGCCTGGATGCACTTGATAGCGCTTCCTTTCCCGACACTGGAAAGCAAAGTGCCCGCCTGCCCCACGGCCAGCCCCGCCGCCTTCCAGCGGCTCCGGCCTTGTCCCTCTTTCTCTCCCCTTTACTTTGCGACACTTTCTCCCTCCTGTCCTCCCCGCCAGCTCGCAGCAAAGACATTGCAGCCACTGGCACCCCCTGCCTCCCATCACTCGCTCCCATTTTGCCCACTAGGAGCTCCTGGAGCCGCCTGCCCGCGGAGCCGGACCCGCCGTGCGGCCGGGTAATGGTGCAGTGAATTAGCGCAGGGATCATCGGGCTGGGCTGGGCAGGGCCAGGTGCCTGGGGCCAGCAAAACCGCTCTGGCCCTCTCCTCCTCACCCTGGGCAAGGAACACAACACAGCGGGAAAGGCTCGAGGGTCTGCAGAAAGGCAGCAAGAGATCTCTCACCCAGCACGGGCATAACAGGCCCGCACTGGGAAAAGTAATGGAATTTATTATCACAGATATCAGAGCAAGGCAATGCGAAGTAAGCAAAATCCTAAAAATGCACTTTCCCCACACTGTTCTCTCCTTCATCCCCGATTCCCTCCCTCTCTTCTCCCCACACACTGGCACACAGGGATGGGGCTTACAGTCACATCATCCCATTGATTCTCCCTCGGGGAGACACATCCTTGTCCTGCTCCAGCCTGGGGTCCCTCCCACAGGAGGGACACTCAGACCCTTCCCAACAGACAGAGAGACCGACCGAGAGACCATCCTCCACAGGCAGGTGCCTGATGCCAAAAGTGGGATTCCTCCTCAGCACGTGTCAGGCGTTCTTCCTCTTCCAAGACCGGCCAAAAGTCTCACCTCCAGGTCATCCACGATGATTTCCAGGAGCCCAGGGCAGTTTGGGTTTCCCACTGGAGCTCGCCGTGCAATGAGGGCAATGCACTCACTCCAGGGCAGCATCGCTGGCAGCAGCTATTGCACAGACTTTGCCATTGAACCCCCAGCCCAGCTCTGGCAGGGGGCACGAAGAGGCACGGAGGTGTCCCTGAGAGTAAGGGCAAGGCACAGGGGGCAGCCGAGAAAGGACAGGCCTGAGGCAGGGGGGAAGGGGTGAAGCTGTGACTGGCCAGCGTGGAGAAAGAAGGCCCTTTGTCCAGCCCCTGTCACAGGGGAGCCTGGGCCTTGCTGCAGAGATACGGCTGTCGATTGGAGCAGCTGTCGCTCCTGAATTTCTTGTCAGCCAGGTACACACACTCGGAATTGCCAAGGACAGGAAGCCTGCAAGGAGGAGCAGAGACGGCGCTGGGTCCCGGGGGAACACGTTGTGCCCCTGTCCCCGGCACGCCGTGCCCGGCTCCCCGGCACTCACGAGGAGCTGAAGTTGCTGCCGTCCCGCCACTGCAGCCGCTCGCCCCGTCTGCGCAGCCCGAGCCAGTAACCGACGTTGCCGCTGAGGTAGAAGAGCAAATCCTGGCAAGGAGAGACGAGAGGGAGCTGCCCCGGCCCCTCGGGAGGAACATGTGCCCGGGGCTCCCCCCGCACGCCGGGGCTCCTTCCCTGCAAGGCCCCGGGCCCGGGCTGCAGCCCCGGCCCTACGGGCACCGAGCCCGGCCCAGGAGCAGCCCCAGGCTCCCCTCGGCCAGCCCACAGCCGCCCGCAGCCCCTCACTCACCATTTCCTCATCCTTGACAACGGCCAGGGAGGCCCCGAGCTCGGAGCACCGCTGCTGACCCTGCTCCCACGTGCCCTGATCCTTTGAGAAGTAGTAGCACATCCCGCAGTGCCCGACCCAGCCGCAGGGACAGCCCAGAACCGAGGGCGGAGGAGTGGCTTCAACTGGAACCTGTCGTGCTGCAGAGGGAAGAGAAGAAGCTCTGAGCATTCCCCTCTGCAGGGAGCAGAGACCCCGCTGTGCCCCGAGGGGCCGGGCCCAGGCAGCTGCCCCTCCCTTACCTGACAGCACAGCCAGGGCCAGCACCAAAATCAACACCAGGAAAAGCAGCAGAATCAGCACCAAGATGAGCGTGGGATGGGACCAGAACCACTTGCCTGGAACAGGAAAGAGCTGCTGGCTGCGAGAACCAGACCTGGCTCTCGAATCTGCTCACCCAATGCCTCATGAGCACACGAGAGACCCCTCAGGCTTTCTGCCCCTCATTCAGCTGGCAGCCAGAGAGCCAAGAGCCCGGGACACGGGCAGGGACACGGGAGTGGGGACAGCCAGGGACACAGGCGTGGGGACAAGCTGCAGCAGGAGAACTGCACAGGGCTGGGGGCAGCTGGGGCTGTTGCTTCCAGCCACTGATGGGGCCGAGCAGAGCACGAGGCCTCTTCCACACATCGGGAAACAGCCCCACACCTGCCAGCCCTGTCCTCGGCAGCTGACACTGTCCCCTCCCTGGAGGCCGCAGGGCTGGCCCTGCACTCACCCGGCAATCTTCTGAGGATCCCATGGAGGGCATTGCCGCTTGCCGATGTGCCCTGCGGACCCGGGGGCTCCTTCACACTCGCATCACTGGTGCAGAATCCGTTCTCCACATCTTCTCTCACCGCACGCTCACAAGCGGCATCCCAGTGCTTATGACAAGTGGCTTCTTGCGCCCGCCCAGGCAAGTGTGCAAGCCCGCCTGCTGGTCCCTCCTGCGGACCCAGGAGCTCCTGCACAACCCCGTGAACGGAGCAGAATTCACTCTCCTGCAGCTCACAGCCGGCATCTCTCTGCTTGGAACAAACAGCACCTCGCTCCGCACACATCAGGAGCGCTGAAAAAGCCTCTCGGAGATCGGCCTCGGGAACAGCTTTACACCCGCGGTGCTGGCACTTGGAAAGGGACATGGCGAGAGGTGAGCGCTGCTCCCGGCCCTGCGCGACCCCCAGGCTCAGGAAGGCGGTGCCGGCTCACTGCCGCGCTGTCCCTGCTCTCCAGACGCTGCGATAGCACCTGCGGAGACAAGCGCAGCCTCCGGGAGCTCTCCGGTCCCCGCAGTCCCGGCGGGCTCCCGGTGCTCTCTCCCCCGCACACACGGTCCCTCGGGCTTCTACTGCCCCGTCTGACAAACGCTTTTTTGCCTGTCATATAACCCCTCCCCCTTCTCCTCTTCAGCCGCTTCCCGTCATAAACGGGCTCCGATTCTGGACGGTCATGAGTCACCCGCTTTGATCGCCCGTCCGGCGGTGAACGGCAGCGGGAGCTGAGCGCTCCCGGTCCTTTGCCCTCTTTTGAATAGAACAAACCAAGGGAAAATCCCTTCTGTCACCATTTCGAAGCCTCAAATCAAGAGAGAAAAGGATGTTACCTCTCAATTTAGACCCCTAAATTATGTATGAGGAGAGTCTCCCCCTGATTTAATCCCGCATAAAAAAAGGATTCAAGGGGGATTTCTCCTCAGTTTAGCCCCCGAAAATGAGGGAAAGGACAGTTTCCTCCTCAGTTTCCCTCAAGAAGCACCATTCCGGGGGTTTTTGGACATCATCTCGACTGTGAAGTTCCCTTCAAATGGAGGGTCCCCCTCGGTGGAAGTCTTTTAATGGTACGTAAAGAGTTGGATCTCCTTGTCAATCATATCAGCCCCTTGTTCAATTGCAAAAACCTAAATAAAATGCAGCGAGCATTGGCTCAGTGCCTCAGGACTTGCAGATCTCTTCCAAAGAGAGGGGGCAAAAAGAGTGTTTCTCCCAAAGCACAGCGTTAAAAGGTTCTTGTTATCTACATGTATTTTTGAAAGAAAAAAGAGGAACAGTAAAACATCAATGACTGTGCCAGTGGTGCTCCAGTCCATTTCTATTCTCTCCTTTCATTTGTGCCACTCCACTGCCTGAGTTCCAGTAGAGGGAGCTCATCCCCTCCGCACTTCTGAGCCACATCCCGAAGTGCTGAGCACCAGCTTGTAGCTATTTTTACAATTGAACTGTAAGAAAAGCTGCTGGCTGAGGGCCACGCTCCACGCACATCCGTGGCATTTCACCTGCACAGCTCTCGAAGCTCAGCTCCTGTCTTTTCCTCTCCGTTGCTCGGCTCGGCTCGTGCCATCCTAAATGGACCATTTCCCCGAGTAATTCGGGTGCCTCAAGTTCACAGACACAAAACGGCTTTTACAGCAACCTGGCTTCATACACTCCATTTCTAAACAACTCCTGGGCTTCTTCACCCCCGTCAGTGTTTAGGCACCAACAACTTAATCAAGAATTCAAACCGACAGCATGGGCAGAGTTTGGCTTCCAAACCTATTTTAGAAATGTAATGAAAAGCAGCTGCATGGCCAATTGTAATCCCAACAACTGCTAAGGAAACCTTCCTAACCTTTTCAAAGTAAGGGAGAGGACAGAGAATGGAGTCGGGGGAAAGCCGGGGAAACCTTCGTTTGCACTGTGGGTTTTTAAGCATCACGCTCCCATCCCAAGGACTTGTAGAAACCATTCCAATCTCAAAGAAGGAAAAGCTTCCTGGATATGTTTCATTTCAGCAAGAGCCTAAGGAAGCCCTCAGCAGCAGGGGATGGGATAACTGCAAGGCTGCTTTCGGGATGAAAGGGAGCAGGGTGTGCTCCTCAAAGGCAGACCGTGTCCCACAGCAGACAGAAGGTAGAAAAACAGGGATACAAAAAAGCCTTAAGTGGGGAATGGGATATCAAGGGATTTTCAGTCGACAGGCAAAGGGCAAGGCGGGCAGCCGACCGACAGGGTAAGGCAAGGCGGGCAGCCGACCGACAGGGTAAGGCAAGGCGGGCAGCCGACCGACAGGGTAAGGCGGAGAGGGAAATGGCAGTAGGGGGAGGCAGTCAGGGGGAGGCAGTCAGGGGGAGGCAGTCGATCCGACACGGGGAAAGGCTCCTTGCAAGTCCATCCCGCCCCACCCCTGAGCCGGTCACCTCCCGCCTGAGCAGCGGCTCCGAGCCCGGTGCCGCACGGCCGGGAGCGCTCCCGGCCACGGGGCAGCCACCTCTGTCCTACCGAGCGGAACCCGGCCGCCGCTCGCTCCCTTCGCCCGCAGCGAGCAGCGACCCCAGGGCTGGGGCACAACCGAGCGCGGCTCCCACCTGCGCTGGAGCCGCTTCCGAGCTCCGCAGCCGCCGCTCCGCCGGGCTCCGGGTCCCAGCAGCACCGCCACCGCCGTGAGTCGCACCGCCTGAGTGAGCCGCTGCCACCGCGCCCGCCCCGCGTTTATCCAGGAGCGCCGGGCCGCTGTGAGCAAGCAGCGCACGAAGAACTGGACAGGGATCGGTCCCGGCCAATCAAACGAGGGCACCACCCCCCAGCCCGTGAGCCGATCCCAAGCCCGAACGGGATTCGCTTTCTCTCAGCCTCTCGGGCGGAACCGGCTCGGGGCTGGGCGTGCGCCCGCCCGCCCGCAGAACGTAGGAAGTCCACACCGGAGCGCCGGCTCACGTTCCCCGTCCTTTGCCCTCTTTTGAATGGAAGAAACCAAGGCGAATCTCCCTTTTGTCACCATTTCAAAGCCTCAAATCTCGGGAGAAAAGGAGGTTCCCTCTCAATTAAGACCCCTAAATGACGCAACAGGAGGCTCTCTCCTCCATTTAATCCCGCATAAAAAATTATTCAAGGGGGATTGCTCCTCAATTCAGCCCCCGACAATGAAGGAAAAGACAGTTTCCCCCTCCATTTCCCCTCGAGTAAACAGCGTTCTACGGGCTTTTGGACATCTTTTTCCTCTGTCAAGGTCCTTTCAAATGGAGGGTTCCTCTCGGTGGAAGCCTTTTAATGGTACGTAAAGAGTTGGATCCTTTTGTCAATCCTCCAAGCCCCTTGTTCAATTGCAAAATCCTAAATAAAATGCAGCGAGCATTGGCCCAGCGCCTCAGGACTTGCAGATCTCTTCCAAAGGCAAAAAAGGAAAAAAAGAGATTTTCTCCCAAAGCACAGAGTTAAGAAGTTCATCTTATCGACACATATTTTTAAAAGAAAAAGAGAGGAACAATAAAACATCAGTGACTGTGCCAGTGGTGCTCCAGTCCATTTCTATTCTCTCCTTTCACTCGTGCCACTCCACTGCCTGAGTTCCAGTAGAGGGAGCACATCGTCTCCGCACTTCTGAGCCACATCCCGAAGTGCTGAGCATCAGCTTGTCGCTTTTTTTACAATTGAACTGTAAGAAAAGCTGCTGGGAAGGGCCACGCTCCACGCACATCCGTGGCATTTCACCTGCACAGCTCTCGAAGCTCAGCTCCTGTCTTTTCCTCTCCGTTGCTGGGCTCGGCTCGTGCCATCCTAAATGGACCGTTTCCAAAGTAATTCGTGTGCCTCAGTATCACCGACTCAAAACGGCTTTTACAGCAACCTGGCTTCATACACTGCGTTTCTAAACAACTCCTGGGCTCCTTCAATCCCTGCCCCTGTTATTCTTCGACCCTTGGAGAAAGGCTTTAAAGCAGAAAAGAGCTCCTTAAGCAGCAACTATTTAAATCAAGAATTTAAACCAACAGCATGGGCAGTGTACGGCTTCAAAACCTCTTTTAAACTGAACTAAGAAGCAGCTGCATTGCCAATTGACAGGGTTAGGAAGGTTTCCTCAGCAGTTGTTGAGATTACAAAGTAAGGGAGAGGACGGAGCATGGAGTCGGGGAAAGAAGGGGAAACCTTCGTTTGCACTGTGGGTTTCTGAGCATCACGCTCCCATCTCAAGGACTTGTAGAAACCATTCTAATCTCAAAGAAGGAAAAGCTTCCTGGATATCTTTCATTTCAGCACGAGCCTAAGGAAGCCCTCAGCAGCAGGGGATGGGATACCTGCAAGGCTGCTTTCGGGAGGAAAGGGAGCAGGGTGTACTCCTTAAAGGCAGACCGTGTCCCACAGCAGGCAGGAGGGAGAAAAACATAGATACAAGAAAGCCTTAAGTGGTGAATGGGATATCAACGGTTGTATAAGGGAAGAACAAGGTGTGGGAAACAGGGCCTGGAAGGTGAGGAAGGCAGCCTGAAAGCAAGGCAGGCTGAGGAACGAAGACAGGCTGAATGATGCTATGGCTTCGCCTGAAAGCAAAGAGGGACGAGAAGAGTGGCACTAAATTCTAACTCGGGTGCGCCTGGGTTTAAAGGCAATAGGCAGAAATTGCAGCAAGAGGAGACTTCCTTATAACAGCAAACTACTGCGATAAATTCATTCTAGAAACCGAGACAGCAGCGGCTCTCTGCAAAGAGCTCAGCCCTCCATTCCTCATGGCAAAGGCGGGCACAAGGAATTGGGCCAGACAACCTCCCCACGTTGATCCCAGCCCAGGTGTCCAAAAATTGCACAAAAATGTAATTGGGCATGAACACAGCAAAGTCTTTTTTTCCCTCAGCTTCTCGGGCTCGGAGATGCAAACCCAGCTCGTAGCACTCGGCTCTGCTCCGACTCTCCCGCTTTCCCTCCATTCAAACCCACCAAACGGCTCTAGAAACGTTTTCTCCTTCCATTCAAACCTGAAAATCGTGGAAAACGCTGATTGCCGGCCAAGTGAGACGCCCAAAATCATGACGAAGGTGTGTTTTTCTTCAGTGCAGAGCCTTCCAATCGTAGGTGAAGGAGAAGCCGCGCAATTCAAATGCAGACAATTCCGGAGAAGGAGTCGTTTTGCTCAATTTAAACCCCTATTCTCCATGTCCCGGCGCTTTCGTGGCCCCGCGTGGCCGGGGCGGCACAAGGGCACACGCGGGGCGTGCTCCGTGCGAGCGGCCCCGGCTGAAAAGTGCGCAGCGGCCCGAGCCCGGAGCCGGGGAAATGAGCGGAGCTGGCTCGGAGCCCCCGCTCGTCTCCGCCGCTCGAAGCCGCTCCCCCGGCTCCGGCTGCCGCTCCCAGCGCAGGTGGGGAAAGACTCGGTCCGGGCCGCGCATCGGCCGCCCCTCGGCGCGGCTCTGTCAGTCGTGGGGCAGCGGCCGCTCCTGGTGCCGTTCTTTCCTTATATTTCCTTTTATCATTCAATTTTATTCCGTTCACAGCTCCCAGCCTCTGCCGTGCCCCTCTTTCAGCACCTCCGCCGCCCCGACGCTCCCTCAATGCAGCTCTTTCAGTGACACCAGGAAGCGGCCACTCCTGGTACAGCGCTTTTACATCATTTCTGACACCATTCTCTCGATTTTATTCTATTCATCCCTTCCAGCCTGTGACAACAAAGGCCCTGCCTGGAGAAGCTGGGCAAGACCCGCAGCCCCCGGGAAGCTGCGTCTGGGGCTGTCAGCAGGCGGGCTGCAGCCCGGGGAGAGGCAGGGCAAGGCACAGCGCAACGCTGGCCGTGCCGGACGTGCCGCGGTGCTCGCACTCTATCGGCCTTTGCAGTTCACGCAGAGACCTTGAATCCCAATCGGCGGCCACTTCCAGCACTTGCTGGTTCTCCCCTCTCTGCCTGGATGCACTTGACAGCGCTTCCTTTCCCGACACAGAGCTGGAAAGCAAAGTGCCCGCCTGCCCCACGGCCATCCCCGCCGCCTTCCAGCGGCTCCGGCCTTGTCCCTCTTTCTCTCCCCTTTACTTTGCGACACTTTCTCCCTCCTGTTCTCCCCGCCAGCTCGCAGCAAAGACATTGCAGACACTGGCACCCCCTGCCTCCCCTCACTCGCTCCCATTTTGCCCACTAGGAACTCCTGGAGCCGCCTGCCCGCGGAGCCGGACCCGCCGTGCGGCCGGGTAATGGTGCAGTGAATTAGCGCAGGGATCATCGGGCTGGGCTGGGCAGGGCCAGGTGCCTGGGGCCAGCAAAACCGCTCCTGGCCCTCTCCTCCCCACCCTGGGCAAGGAACACAACACAGCGGGAAAGGCTCGAGGGTGTGCAGAAAGGCAGCGAGAGATCTCTCACCCAGCACGGGCATAACAGGCTCGGACTGGGGAAAAGTAATTGCATTTATTATCACATATATCAGAGCAAGGCAATGCGCAGTAAGCAAAATCCTAAAAATGCACTTTCCCCACACTGTTCTCTCCTTTCTGGGCCTCCCTTGAGCCCCGATTCCCTCCCTCCCTGTAGTGGTTTCAGTTAGCTTATTCACGTATATGGCTAAATGCCAGCACACTTACCTAAATTACTTGATGTTTGTTGTGAGATGAGGATTAGGAGTAGGCAAAGCAGGTTCAAACTTTATAAAGTATAAAGAAACTTTATTACTATACCTAAGAGAAAGGGAAAGAATAAAAAAAACAAGAAATTCCAGAACAGACTCCTCAGACCATCCCTCTTTCCCTTCTCTCTCCATTTCATTCTCTCTGACAACACACAAAAGACAACACTTCGACCTCATGTCAGTTTGCCACCTCAGAAATAGCTCTTGTTCCAGTTCATTTAGGGAGAGAAGTCTCTTTTGCTTACACCATGGATTTTCTGTAAGAAAAATACAGGGTTTTTTCATGGGTCTTGTGCTTTACTATCAGCCGCCGCCCGGAAGAAAGACCAGCTTAATGGTGGATCTCTCCCACACCAGCAGCCTTCCCACAGCCACTATGGTGGGTTGTGAACAGTCCATGGGGTACCTGTTTAAGGATGCACAGTTCAATTGCAGCAACAAAGAAAATCCCTTCTTCTGTGCTGGGCAACACAGGTTCTTCTGACAAATCAGGTTCTCTGGCATCCCCCGGGACCAGGGCTCTGGGTCACAGCCTCTCCTGTCTTGGTTCAAGTTTCTCATCAGGCTGTACTTTTTCAACATCTACTTGTCTTTACCCAGGTATTTCAGTTCATTGGCTGCAATTAGAACCTCACATCCCCCTTTTGGACTATATCTTCATATATTACAGGGAATTTATTAGCTCAGTCCCCAACCATGGTTGTCCAAAAGAGTTTTCAGTTTCACTCTTGAAGCACTTC
>JAVTVJ010005208.1:0-14835 GCA_034509425.1 Eopsaltria australis | reverse complement strand
CAAACTCACATCAAGAAAGTGGGGGGCAGAGTTCTCTTTCTCAGAGAAAAGGGACACTTTTTGTGTCCCGGCCCTAAGGCACTCTGCTCCCGGACGCCACCTGAATTGCCACATGGATCAAGATCCTTCCCAGACCCAAGCTGCCATCAACTAGAACTCTGGCTGCAAATGTAGGGCTAAATGCCTCCTAAAAACTGGCATCATGCATCTGGGGGACTGAGTTTTCCTTCACTTGGAAAAGCGCCATTGTTTGTATCGAAGGCCACATATCTGGGAGTTGACAGCCGCAATGCTGAAATTCCGCATGGATTAAGATTCCTCGCAGACCCAAGCTGCCACCGACAAGGACCCTGGCTGCCCTTGCAGGGCCAAAACCCTCCTCCAAACTGACATCAAGAAACTGGGGGGCAAAGCTCTCTTTCTCAGAGAAAAGAACACTTTTTTTTTCGTGGCCCTAAGGCACTCTGCTCCCGGACGCCGCCTGAATTTCCGTATGGATCAAGATTTTTTGCTGACGCAAGCTGCCATCAACCAGGACTCTGGTTGCATTTGTAGGGCTAAAACCCTCCACCAAACCGACATCATGAATCTGGGGCCTAAGTTTTCTTTCACGTGGAAAAGTGCCATCATATGTATCGTAGGCCCCCTGTCTGGGAGTCGACTGGCGCCTCTTTAAATTCCGCATGGAGCAAGAACCCTCAGAGACCCAAGCTGCCACCGAAAAGGACCCTGGCTGCCCTTGCAGGGCCAAAACCCTCCTCCAAACTGACATCAAGAAACTGGGGGGCAGAGTTCTCTTTCTCAGAGAAAAGGGACACTTTTTGTGTCCCGGCCCTAAGGCACTGTGCTCCCTGTTTCCTCCTGATATTCCGTATGGATCAAGATTCCTCGCAGACCCAAGGTGCCACAATAAAGAGCCCTGGCTGCCCTTGCAGGGCCAAAACCCTCCTCCAAATTGACATCAAGAAACTGGGGGGCAGAGTTCTCATTCTTAGAGGAAAGTAACACTTTTTGTTTCACGGCCCTAAGGCACTGTGGTCCCTGCTGCCTCCTGAAATTCCGTAAGGATCAAGATCCCTCACAGACCCAAGATGCCACCGGCAAGGACCCTGGCTGCCCTTGCAGGGCCAAAACCCTCCTCCAAACTGACATCAAGAAAGTGGGGGGCAGAGTTCTCTTTCTCAGAGAAAAGGGACACTTTTTGTGTCCGGCCCTAAGGCACTGTGCTCCCAGATGCCTCCTGAAATTCCGTATGGATCAAGATCCCTCACAGACCCAAGCTGCCACCGACAAGGACCCTGGCTGCCCTTGCAGGGCCAAAACCCTCCTCCAAACTGACATCAAGAAAGTGGGGGGCAGAGTTCTCTTTCTCAGAGAAAAGAGACACCTTTTGTGTCCCAGCCCTAAGGCACTGTCCTCCCTGCTGCCTGCTGAAATTCCGCATGGATTAGGATTCCTCGCAGACCCAAGTTGCCACCGAGAAGGACCTTGGCTGCCTTTGCAGGGCCAAAACCCTCCTCCAAACTGACATCAAGAAAGTGGGGGGCAGAGTTCTCTTTCTCAGAGAAAAGGGACACTTTTTGTGTCCCGGCCCTAAGCACTGTGCTCCCGGACGCCACCTGAAATTCCGTATGGATCAAGATTATTCGCTGACGCAAGCTGCCATCAACCAGGACCCTGGCTGCCCTTGCAGGGCCAAAACCCTCCACCAAACCGACATGATGAATCTGGGGGCCTAAGTTTTCTTTCACGTGGAAAAGTGCCATCATTTGTTTCGTAGGCCCCCTGTCTGGGAGTCGACTGCCGCCTCTTCAAATTCCGCATGGAGCAAGATCCCTCACAGACCCAAGCTGCCACCGACAAGGACCCTGGCTGCCCTTGCAGGGCCAAAACCCTCCTCCAAACTGACATCAAGAAACTGGGGGGCAGAGTTCTCTTTCTCAGAGAAAAGCGACACTTTTTGTGTCCCAGCCCGAAGGCACTCTGCTCCCGGACGCCACCTGAAATTCCGTATGGATCAAGATTATTCCCTGACGCAAGATGCCATCAACCAGGACTCTGGCTGCATTTGTAGGGCCAAAACCCTCCTCCAAACTGACATCAAGAAACTGCGGGGCAGATTTCTCTTTCTCAGAGAAAAGGGACACATTTTGTGTACTGGCTCTAAGGCACTGTGCTCCCGGACGCCACCTGAAATGCCGCACGGATAAAGATCCTTCCCAGACCCAAGCTGCCATCAACTAGAACTCTGGCTGGAAATCTAGGGCTAAATGCCTCCTAAAAACTGGCATCATGCATCTGGGGGACTGAGTTTTCTTTCACATGGAAAAGCACCATCGTTTGTTTTCGAGGCCCCATGTCTGGGGGTTGACAGCCGCTTGCGGAAATTCTGCACAGATTAAGATTCCTCGCAGAACCAAGCTGCCACCAAAAGAGACACTGACTGCCTTTGCAGGGCCAAAACCCTCCTCCAAACTGACATCAAGAAACTGGGGGGCAGAGCTCTCTTTCTCAGAGAAAAGGGACACTTTTTGTGTCCCGGCCCTAAGGCACTGTGCTCCCGGACGCCCCCTGAAATTCCGTATGAATCAAGATTATTCGCTGACGCAAGCTGCCATCAACCAGGACTCTGGTTGCATTTGTAGGGCTAAAACCCCCCACCAAACCAATATCATGAATCTGTGGGCCTAGGTTTTCTTCCAAGTGGAAGAGTGCCACCATTTGTCTCGTAGGCTCCATGTCTGGGAGTCGACGGCCGCCTCTTCAAACTCCGTATGGAGCAAGATCCCTCACAGACCCAAGCTGCCACCGAGAAGGACCCAGGCTGCCCTTGCAGGGCCAAAACCCTCCTCCAAACTGACATCAAGAAAGTGGGGGGCAGAGTTCTCTTTCTCAGAGAACACGGACACTTTTTGTGTCCCGGCCCTAAGGCACTCTTCCCCTCGTACGCCACCTCAAATGCCACATGGATCAAAATCCTTCCCAGACCCAAGCTGCCATCAACTAGAACTCTGGCTGCAATTGTAGGGCTAAATGCTTCCTAAAAACTGGCATCATGCATCTGGGGGACTGAGTTTTCTTTCACGTGGAAATGCGCCATTGTTTGCATCGAAGGCCACATATCTGGGAGTTGTCGCCGTCATGCTAAAATTCCGCACAGATTAAGATTCCTCGCAGACCCAAGCTGCCACCAAGAAGGACACTGACTGCCCTTGCAGGGCCAAAACCCTCCTCCAAACTGACATCAAGAAACTGGGGGGCAGAGTTCTCTTTCTCAAAGAAAAGGGACACTTTTTGTGTCCCGGCCCTAAGGCACTCTGCTCCCGGAGGCCACCTGAAATTCCGTATGGATCAAGATCCCTCACAGACCCAAGCTGCCGCCGAGAAGGACCCTGGCTGCACTTGCAGGGCCAAAACCCTCCTCCAAACTTACATCAAGAAACTGGGGGGCAGAGTTCTATTTCTCAGAGAAAAGGGACACTTTTTGTGTCCCGGCCCTAAGGCACTCTTCCCCTCGGACGCCACCTGAAATGCCACATGGATGAAGATCCTTCCCAGTCACAAGCTGCCATCAACCAGGACTCTGGTTGCAAATGTAGGGCTAAATGCCTCCTAAAAACTTGCATCATGCATCTGGGGGACTGAGTTTTCTTTCACGTGGAAATGCGCCATTGTTTGCATCGATGGCCACATATCTGGGAGTTGTCTGTGTCATGCTGAAATTCCGCACAGATTAAGATTCCTCACAGAGCCAAGCTGCTACCAAGAAGGACACTGACTGCCCTTGCAGGGCCAAAACCCTCCTCCAAACTGACATCAAGAAACTGGGGGGCAAAGCTCTCTTTCTCAGAGAAAAGATCACTTTTTTTTTCGTGGCCCTAAGGCACTCTGCTCCCGGACGCCACCTGAAATTCCGTATGGATCAAGATTATTCGCTGACGCAAGCTGCCATCAAACAGGACTCTGGTTGCATTTGTAGGGCTAAAACCCCCCACCAAACCGACATCATGAATCTGGGGGCCTAAGTTTTCTTTCACGTGGAAAAGTGCCATCATTTGTATCGTAGGCCCCCTGTCTGGGAGTCGACTGCCAACTCTTCAAATTCCGCATGGAGCAAGATCCCTCACAGAACCAAGCTGCAAACGACTAGGACCCTGGCTGCCCTTGCAGGGCCAAAACCCTCCTCCAAACTGACATCAAGAAACTGGGGGGCAGAGTTCTCTTTCTCAGAGAAAAGGGACACTTTTTGTATCCCGGCCCGAAGGCACTCTGCTCCCGGATGACTCCTGATATTCCGCATGGATCAAGATTCCTCGCAGACCCAAGCTGCCACGACAAGGACCCTGGCTGCCTTTGCAGGGCCAAAACCCTCCTCCAAACTGACATCAAGAAAGTGGGGGGCAGAGTTCTCTTTCTCAGAGAAAAGGGACACATTTGTGTCCCGGCCCAAAGGCACTCTGCTCCCGGACGCCACCTGAAATTCCGTATGGATCGAGATCCTTCCCAGACCCAAGCTGCCATCAACTAGAACTCTGGCTGCAATTGTAGGGCTAAATGCCTCCTAAAAACTGGCATCATGCATCTGGGGGACTGAGTCTTCTTTCACATGGAAATGCGCCATTGTTTGCATCGAAGGCCACATATCTGGGAGTTGACTGCCTCATGCTGTAATTCCGCACAGATTAAGATTCCTCGCCGACCCAAGCTGCCACCAAAAAGGACCCTGGCTGCCCTTGCAGGGCCAAAACCCTCCTCCAAACTGACATCAAGAAACTGGGGGGCAGAGTTCTCTTTCTCAAGAAAAGGGACACTTTTTGGGTCCCGGCCCTAAGGCACTGTGCTCCCGGACGCCACCTGAAATTCCGTATGGATCAAGATTATTCGCTGACGCAAGCTGCCATCAACCAGGACTCTGGTTGCATTTGTAGGGCCAAAACCCCCCACCAAACCGATATCATGAATCTGGGGGCCTAAGTTTTCTTTCACGTAGAAAAGTGCCATCATATGTATCGTAGGCTCCATGTCTTGGAGTCGACTGCCGCCTCTTCAAATTCCATAGGGATCAAGATCCCTCACAGACCCAAGCTGCCACCGGGAAGGACCCAGGCTGCCCTTGCAGGGCCAATACCCTCCTCCAAACTGACATCACGAAACTGGGGGGCAGAGTTCTCTTTCTCAGAGAAAAGGGACACTTTTTGTGTCCTGGCCCCAAGGCACTGTGCTCCCAGCTGCCTCCTGAAAATTCGTATGGATCAAGATTGCTCGCAGACCCAAGGTGCCACAATAAAGAGCCCTGGCTGCCCTTGCAGGGCCAAAAGCCTCCTCCAAACTCACATCAAGAAAGTGGGGGGCAGAGTTCTCTTTCTCAGAGAAAAGGGACACTTTTTGTGTCCCGGCTCTAAGGCACTGTGCTCCCGGACGCCACCTGAAATGCCACACGGATAAAGACCCTTCCCAGACCCAAGCTGCCATCAACTAGAACTCTGGCTCAAATTGTAGGGCTAAATGCCTCCTAAAAACTGGCATCATGCATCTGGGGGACTGAGTTTTCCTTCACTTGGAAAAGCACCATTGTTTGCATCGAAGGCCACATATCTGGGAGTTGACAGCCGCATGCTGAAATTCCACATGGATTAAGATTCCTCGCAGACCCAAGCTGCCACCAAAAGGACCCTGGCTGCCCTTGCAGGGCCAAAACCCTCCTCCAAACTGACATCAAGAAACTGGGGGGCAAAGCTCTCTTTCTCAGAGAAAAGAACATTTTTTTTTCGTGGCCCTAAGGCACTCTGCTCCCGGACGCCGCCTGAATTTCCGTATGGATCAAGATTTTTTGCCGGCGCAAGCTGCCATCAACCAGGACTCTGGTTGCATTTGTAGGGCTAAAACCCTCCACCAAACCGACATCATGAATCTGGGGGCCTAAGTTTTCTTTCACGTGGAAAAGTGCCATCATATGTATCGTAGGCCCCCTGTCTGGGGGTCGACTGGCGCCTCTTTAAATTCCGCATGGAGCAAGAACCCTCAGAGACCCAAGCTGCCACCGACAAGGACCCTGGCTGCCCTTGCAGGGCCAAAACCCTCCTCCAAACTGACATAAGAAAGTGGGGGGCAGAGTTCTCTTTCTCAGAGAAAAGGGACACTTTTTGTGTCCCAGCCCTAAGGCACTTTCTCCCTGCTGCCTCCTGAAATTCCGCATGGATCAAGATTCCTCGCAGACCCAAGCTGCCACTGACAAGGACCCTGGCTGCCTTTGCAGGGCCAAAATCCTCCTCCAAACTGACATCAAGAAACTGGGGGGCAGAGTTCTCTTTCTCAGAGAAAGGGACACTTTTTGTGTCCCGGCCCTAAGGCACTGTGCTCCCGGATGCTACCTGAAATGCCGCATGGATCAAGATCCTTCCCAGACCCAAGCTGCCATCAACTAGAACTCTGGCTGCAATTGTAGGGCTAAATGCCTCCTAAAAACTGGCATCATGCATCTGGGGGACTGAGTTTTCTTTCACATGGAAAAGCGCCATTGTTTGAATCGAGGGCCACATATCTGGGAGTTGACAGCCGGCATGCTGAAATTCCGCATGGATTAAGATTCCTCGCAGACCCAAGCTGCCACAATAAAGAGCCCTGGCTGCCCTTGCAGGGCCAAAAGCCTCCTCCAAACTGACATCAAAGAAAGGGGGCAGAGCTCTCTTTCTCAGAGAAAATGGACACTTTTTGTGTCCCGGCCCTAAGTCACTGTGCTCCCGGATGCCACCTGAAATCCGTATGGATCAAGATTATTCGCTGACGCAACGCTGCCATCAACAGGACCCTGGCTGCCCTTGCAGGGCCAAAACCCTCCACCAAACCGACATCATGAATCTGGGGGCCTAAGTTTTCTTTCACGTGGAAAAGTGCCATCATTTGTATCTTAGGCCCCCTGTCTGGGAGTCGACTGCCGCCTCTTCAAATTCCGCATGGAGCAAGATCCCTCACAGACCCAAGCTGCCACCGACAAGGACCCTGGCTGCCCTTGCAGGGCCAAAAACCCTCCTCCAAACTGACATCAAGAAACTGGGGGGCAGAGTTCTCTTTCTCAGAGAAAAGGGACACTTTTTGTGTCCCGGCCCCAAGGCACTCTGCTCCCGGACGCCACCTGAAATTCCGTATGGATCAAGATTATTCCCTGACGCAAGATGCCATCAACCAGGACTCTGGCTGCATTTGTAGGGCCAAAACCCTCCTCCAAACTGGCATCAAGAAACTGGGGGGCAGAGTTCTCTTTCTCAGAGAAAAGGGACACATTTTGTGTACCGGCTCTAAGGCACTGTGCTCCCGGACGCCACCTGAAATGCCGCACGGATAAAGATCCTTCCCAGACCCAAGCTGCCATCAACTAGAACTCTGGCTGGAAATCTAGGGCTAAATGCCTCCTAAAAACTGGCATCATGCATCTGGGGGACTGAGTTTTCTTTCACATGGAAAAGCACCATCGTTTGTTTTCGAGGCCCCATGTCTGGGGGTTGACAGCCGCTTGCGGAAATTCTGCACAGATTAAGATTCCTCGCAGACCCAAGCTGCCACCAAAAGAGACACTGACTGCCTTTGCAGGGCCAAAACCCTCCTCCAAACTGAAATCAAGAAAGTGGGGGGCAGAGTTCTCTTTCTCAAAAAAAAAAGGGACACTTTTTGTGTCCCGGCCCGAAGGACTGTGCTCCCGGACGCCACCTGAAATTCCGTATGGATCAAGATTATTCACTGACGCAAGCTGCTATCAACCGCGACTCTGGTTGCATTTGTAGGGCAAAACCCCTCCACCAAACAGACATCATGAATCTGGGGGCCTCAGTTTTCTTTCACGTGGAAAAGTGCCATCATTTGTATCGTAGGCTCCATGTCTAGGAGTCGACTGGCGCCCCTTCAAATTCTGCGTGGAGCAAGATCCCTCACAGACCCAAGCTGCCACCGACAGGGCCCTGCTGCCTTGCAGGGCCAAAAACCCTCTCCAAACTGACATCAAAGAACAGTGGGCGGCGAGAGTTCTTCTTTCTAAGAGAGGGAAGGACACTTTTGTGTCCCGGCCCTAGGCACTCTGCTCCCCGGACGCACCGTGCATTTCCGTAGTTTGATCAAGATTTTCGCTGACGGCAAGCTGCCTCATCAACCAGGACTCTGGATATCTTATGTAGGGCTAAATGCCTCCTAAAAACTGGCATCATGGATTTGGGAGATAGAGTTTTCTTTCACGTGGATAAGTGCCATCATTTGTATCGTAGGCCCCATGTCTGGGAGTCGACATCCGCCTCTTCAAAATCCGCATGTAGCAAGATCCCTCACAGACCCAAGCTACCACCGAGAAGGACCCTGGCTGCCCTTGCAGGCCAAAACCCTCCTCCAAACTGACATCAAGAAACTGGGGGGCAGAGTTCTCTTTCTCAGAGAAAAGGGACACTTTTTGTATCCCGGCCCTAAGGCACTCTTCCCCGCGGACGCCACCTGAAATGCCACATGGATCAAGATCCTTCCCAGACCCAAGCTGCCATCAACTAGAACTCTGGCTGCAATTGTAGGGCTAAATGCCTCCTAAAAACTGGCATCATGCATCTGGGGGACTGAGTTTTCCTTCACGTCGTAATGCGCCATTGTTTGCATCAAAGGCCACATATCTCGGAGTTGACTGCCTCATGCTGAAATTCCGCACAGATTAAGATTCCTCGCAAACCCAAGCTGCCACCAAGAAGGTCACTGACTGCCCTTGCAGGGCCAAAACCCTCCTCAAAACTGACATCAAGAAACTGGGGGGCAGAGCTCTCTTTCTCAAAGAAAAGGGACACTTTTTGTGTCCCGGCCCTAAGGCACTCTGCTCCCGGACGCCACCTAATATTCCGTATGGAGCAAGATTCCTTGAAGACCCTAACAGCCACCGACAAGGACCCTGGCGGCCCTTGCAGGGCCAAAACCCCCCTCCAAACTGACATCAAGAAAGTGGGGGGCAGAGTTCTCTTTCTCAAAAAAAAAGGACACTTTTTGTGTGCCGGCCCTAAGGCACTGTGCTCCCTGTTGCCTCCTGAAAATTCGTATGGATCAAGATCCCTCGCCGACCTAAGGTGCCACAATAAAGAGCCCTGGCTGCCCTTGCAGGGCCAAAACCCTCCTCCAAACTGACATCAAGAAACTGGGGGGCAGAGTTCTCTTTCTCAGAGGAAAGGGACACTTTTGTTTCTCGGCCGTAAGGCACTGTGCTCCCTGCTGCCTCCGGAAATTCCGTATGGATCAAGATTATTCGCTGAGGCAAGCTGCCATCAACCAGGACTCTGGTTGCATTTGTAAGGATAAAACCCCCCACAAAACCAATATCATGAATCTGGGGGCCTAAGTTTTCTTTCACGTGGAAAAGTGCCATCATTTGTATCGTAGGCCCCCTGTCTGTGAGTCGACTGCCGCCTCTTCAAATTCCGCATGGAGCAAGATCCCTCACAGACCCAAGCTGCCACCGACAAGGACCCTGGCTGCCCTTGCAGGGCCAAAACCCTCCTCCAAACTGACATCAAGAAACTGGGGGGCAGAGTTCTCTTTCTCAGAGAAAAGGGACACTTTTTGTGTCCCGGCCCTAAGGCACTCTTTTCCTCGCACGCCACCTGAAATACCACATGGATCAAGATCTTTCCCAGACCCAAGCTGCCATCAACTAGAACTCTGGCTGCAATTGTAGGGCTAAATGCCTCCTAAAAACTGGCATCATGCATCTGGGGGACTGAGTTTTCTTTCACTTGGAAATGCGCCATTGCTTGTATCGAAGGCCCCTGTCTGGGAGTTGACAGCCGCATGCTGAAATTCCGCATCGATAAATATTCCTCACAGACCTAGGAAGCCACAAAAAAGGACACTGACTGCCCTTGCAGGGCCAAAACCCTCCTCCAAACTGACATCAAGAAACTGGGGGGCAGAGTTCTCTTTCTCAGAGAAAAGGGACACTTTTTTTGTCATGGCCCTAGGCACTCTGCTCCCGGACGCCACCTGAAATTCCGTATGAATCAAGATTATTCGGTGAGGCAAGCTGCTATCAACCACGACTCTGGTTGCATTTGTATGGCTAAAACCCCCACAAAACCGATATCATGAATCTGGGGGCCTAAGTTTTCTTTCACGTGGAAAAGTGCCATCATTTGTATCGTAGGCCCCCTGTCTGGGAGTCGACTGCCGCCTCTTCGAATTCCGCATGGAGCAAGATGTCTCACAGACCCAAGCTGCCACCGACAAGGACCCTGGCTGCCCTTGCAGGGCCAAAACCCTCCTCCAAACTGACATCAAGAAACTGGGGGGCAGAGTTTCTTTCTCAGAGGAAAGGGACACTTTTTGTTTCTCGGCCCTAAGGCACTGTGCTCCCTGCTGCCACCTCAAATTCCGTATGGATCAAGATCCTAGCAGACCAACTGCCACCGACAAGGACCCTGGCTGCCCTTGCAGGGCCAAAACCCTCCTCCAAACTGACATCAAGAAACTGGGGGGCAGAGTTCTCTTTCTCAGAGGAAAGGGACACTTTTTTTTCTCGGCCCTAAGGCACTGTGCTCCCTGCTTCCTCCTGATATTCCGTATGGATCAAGATTCCTCGCAGACCCAAGCAGCTACCGAGAAGGACCCTGGCTGCCCTTGCAGGGCCAAAACCCTCCTCCAAACTGACATCAAGAAAGAGGGTTGCAGAGTTCTCTTTCCCAGAGAAAAGGGACACTTTTCTTTTCCCGGCCCTAAGGCACTGTGCTCCCTGCTGCCTCCTCAAATTCCGTATTGATCAAGATTCCTCGAAGACCCAAGCTGCCACCGACTAGGGCCATGGCTGCCCTTGCAGGGCCAAAACCCTCCTCCAAACTGACATCAAGAAACTGGGGGGCAGAGTTCTCTTTCTCAGAGAAAAGGGACACTTTTTGTGTCCCGGCCCCAAGGCACTGTGCTCCCGGATGCCACCTGAAATGCGGTATGGATCAAGATTATTCGCTGACGCAAGCTGCCATCAACCAGCACTCTGGTTGCATTTCTAGGGCTAAAACTCTCCACCAAACCAATATCATGAATCTGGGGGCATAGGTTTTCTTCCACGTGGAAAAGTGCCATCATTTGTACCGTAGGCTCCATGTCTGGGAGTCGACTGCCGCCTCTTAAAATTCCGTATGGATCAAGATCCCTCACAGTCCCAAGCTGCCACCGAGAAGGACCCTGGCTGCCCTTGCAGGGTCAAAACCCTCCTCCAAACTGACATCAAGAAACTGGGGGGCAGACTTCTCTTTCTCAGAGAAAAGGGACACTTTTTGTGTCCTGGCCCTAAGGCACTGTGCTCCCTGCTGCCTCCTGAAAATTCGTATGGATCAAGATTTCTCGCAGACCCAAGGTGCCACCGAGAAGGACCCTGGCTGCCCTTACAGGGCCAAAACCCTCCCCCAAACTTACATAAAGAAACTCGGGGGCAGACTTCTATTTCTCAGAGAAAAGGGACACTTTTCTTGTCCCGGCCCTAAGGCACTCTGCTCCCGGACGCCACCTGTAATGCCACACGGATGAAGATCCTTTCCAGACCCAAGCTGCCATCAACTAGAACTCTGGCTGCAATTGTAGGAATAAATGCCTCCTAAAAACTGGCATCATGGATCTGGGGGACTGAGTTTTCTTTCACATGGAAAAGCGCCATCATTTGTATCGTAGGCTCCATGTCGGGGAGTCGACTACTGCCTCTTCAAATTCCGCATGGAGTAAGATCTCTCACAGACCTAAGCTGCCACCGACTAGGACCCTGGCTACCGTTGCAGGGCCAAAACCGTCCTCCAAGCTGACATCAAGAAACTGGGGGGCAGAGCTCTCTTTCTCAGAGAAAAGGGACACTTTTTGTGTCCCGGCACTAAGGCACTCTGCCCCCGGACGCCACCTAAAATGCCGCATGGATCAAGATCCTTCCCAGACCCAGGCTGCCATCAACTAGAACTCTGGCTGCAATTGTAGGGCTAAATGCCTCCTAAAAACTGGCATCATGCATCTGGGGGACTGAGTTTTCTTTCACATGGAAATGCGCCATTGTTTGCATCGAAGGCCACAAGTCTGGGAGTTGACTGCCTCATAGTGTAATTCCGCACAGATTAAGATTCCTCGCAGACCCAAGCTGCCACCAAAAAGGACACTGACTGCCCTTGCACGGCCAAAACCCTCCTCCAAACTGACATCAAGAAACTGGGGGGCAGACTTCTCTTTCTCAGAGAAAAAAGGGACAATTTTTGTGTCCCGGCCTAAAGGCACTGTGCTCCCTGTTGCCTCTTCCAATTCCGTATGGATCAAGATTCCTCGCAGACCCAAGCTGCCACCGACAGGGACACTGGCTGCCCTTGCAGGGCCAAAACCCTCCTCCAAACTGACATCAAGAAACTGGGGGGCAGACTTCTCTTTCTCAGAGAAAAGGGACACTTTTTGTGTCCCGGCCCTAAGGCACTCTGCTCCCTGCTTCCTCCTGATATTCCGCATGGAGTAAGATCCCTCACAGACCCAAGCTGCAACCGTCAAGGACCCTGGCTGCCCTTGCAGGGCCAAAACCCTCCTCCAAACTGACATCAAGAAACTGGGGGGCAGAGTTCTCTTTCTCAGAGGAAAGGGACACTTTTTCGTGTCCTGGCCCTAAGGCACTGTACCCCATGGCGCCAGCTGAAATGCCGCACGGATGAAGATCCTTCCCAGACGCAAGCTGCCATCAACTAGAACTCTGGCTGCAATTGTAGGGCTAAATGCCTCCTAAAAAACTGGCATCATGGATCTGGGGGACTGAGTTTTCTTTCACATGGAAAAGCGCCATTGTTTGTATCGAAGGCCACATATCTGGGAGTTGACAGCCGCATGCTGAAATTCCGCATGGATTAAGATTCCTCGCAGACCCAAGCTGCCACCAACAAGGACCCTGGCTGCCCTTGCAGGGCCAAAACCCTCCTCCAAACTGACATCAAGAAACTGGGGGGCAGAGTTCTCTTTCTCAGAGAAAGGGACACTTTTTGTGTCCCGGCCCTAAGGCACTCTGCTCCCGGACGCCACCTGAAATTCCGTATGAATCAAGATTATTCGCTGACGCAAGCTGCCATCAACCAGGACTCTGGTTGCATTTGTAGGGCTAAACCCCCCCACCAAACCGATATCATGAATCTGGGGGCCTAAGTTTTCTTTCACGTGGAAAAGTGCCATCATTTGTATCGTAGCCCCCTGTCTGGGAGTCGACTGCCGCCTCTTCAAATTCCGCATGGAGCAAGATCCCTCACAGACCCAAGCTGCCACCGACAAGGAACCTGGCTACCCTTGCAGGGCCAAAAACCGTTCCTCCAAACTGACATCAAGAAATGGGGGCAAGATTTCTCTTTCTCAGAGAAAACGGACACGTGTGTCCCGGCCCTAAGGCACTCTGCTCCCTGCTGCCTCCTGAAATTCCGTATGGATCAAGATTCCTCGCGACCCAAGCTGCCACCGAGAAGGACCCTGGCTGCCCTTGCAGGGCCCAAACCCTCCTCCAAACTGACATCAAGAAACTGGGGGGCAGAGTTCTCTTTCTCAGAGAAAAGGGACACTTTTTGTGTCCCGGCCCTAAGGCACTGTGCCCCTGCTACCTCCTGATATACCGCATGGATCAAGATCCTTCCCAGACCCAACCTGCCCACCGACAAGGATCCGGGCTGCCCTTGCAGGGCCAAACCCTCCTCCAAACTGACATCAAGAAACTGGGGGGCAGATTCTCTTTCTCAGAGAAAAGGGACACTTTTTGTGTCCCGGCCCTAAGGCACTCTGCTCCCGGACACCACCTGAAATTCCGTATGGATCAAGATTATTCTCTGACGCAAGCTGCCATCAACCAGGACTCTGGTTGCATTTGTAGGGCTAAAACCCTCCACCAAACCGACATCATAAATCTGGGGGCCTAAGTTTTCTTTCACGTGAAAAGTGCCATCATATGTATCGTAGGCCCCCTGTCTGGGAGTCGACTGCCGCCTCTTCAAATTCCGCATGGAGCAAGATCCCTCACAGACCCAAGCTGCCACCGAGAAGGACCCTGGCTGCCCTTGCAGGGCCAAAACCCTCCTCAAACTACATCAAGAAAGTAGGCCGGACAGAGCTCCTTTTCTCAGAGAAAAGGGACACTTTTTGTGTCCCGGCTCTAAGGCACTCTGCTCCCGGACGCCACCTGAAATGCCACACGGATCAAGATCCTTCCCAGACCGAAGCTGCTATCAACTAGAACTCTGGCTGCAATTGTAGGGCTAAATGCTTCCTAAAAACTGGCATCATGGATCTGGGGGACGCAGTTTTCTTTCACTTGGAAAAGCGCCATTGTTTGTATCGAAGGCCACATATCTGGGAGTTGACAGCCGCATGCTGAAATTCCGCATGGATTAAGATTCCTCGGAGACCCAGGCTGCCACCAAGACGGACCCTGGCAGCCCTTGCAGGGCCAAAACCCTCCTCCAAACTGACATCAAGAAACTGGGGGGCAGAGCTCTCTTTCTCAGAGAAAAGTACCCTTCTTTTGTCGTGGCCCTAAGGCACTCTGCTCCCAGACGCCACCTGAATTTCCCTATGGATCAAGATTATTCGCTGACGCAAGCTGCCATCAACCAGGACTCTGGTTGCATTTGTAGGGCTAAAACCCTCAACCAAACCGACATCATGAATCTGGGGGCCTAAGTTTTCTTTCACGTGGAAAAGTGCCATCATTTGTATCGTAGGCCCCCTGTCTGGGAGTCGACTGCCACCTCTTCAAATTCCGCATGGAGCAAGATTTCTCACAGACCCAAGCTGCCACCGACAAGGACCCTGGCTGCCCTTGCCAAGGCCAAAACCCTCCTCCAA
>JAVTVJ010005207.1:0-16216 GCA_034509425.1 Eopsaltria australis | reverse complement strand
CCTGTTTTTTTCCTATTTTTTTGCCATTTTTTCCCTATTTTTTCCCATTTTTTCGTGATTTCTTTTCCCATTTTTCCCCAAATTTTTACCATTTTTTCCTCCAATTTTTCCCATTTTTCCTGATTTTTTTCCCATTTTTTTCCTACTTTTTTCCCATTTTCTCCCCAATTTTTCCCCATTTTTTCCCAATTCTTTCCCATTTTCCCTCCAATTTTTTCCCATTTTTCCTCCAATTTTTTCCCACTTTTTGGGGTTTCTTTTCCCAATTTTTCCCCCAATTTTTCCTATTTTTTTCCCATTTTTTCCCCATTTTTCCCTATTTTTAGAGGATTTTTTTCCCTATTTTAGGGTTCTTTCCCCATTTTTGGGGTCACCTGGGCCGGGGGGGCCAGCAGGTGCTGAGCGCCCCCCGCCGCCACCAGGTGAACCACGTTACCTGCGGGGGGGGAAGAGGGGAGGGGTCAGCACCCATTTTGAGGGGGTTTCCCGAGTTTTTCCCATTTTTCCCGATTTTTTGGGAATTTTTTCCCATTTTTTTCTCATTTTTTTCCTAATTTTTTCTCATTTTTTTCCAATTTTTTCCAAAATTATTCCCAATTTTTTCTCACTTTTTTCCTATTTTTTTCCCATTTTTTTCCACACTTTTTCCCAATTTTTTCCACACTTTTTTCCTACTTTTTTCTCATTTTTTCCCTATTTTTTCCCATTTTTTCCATTTTTTCCCCATTTTCCCCCCAATTTTCCCCAATTTTCCCCATTTTTTCCTGATTTTTTCTCCCATTTTTCCCCAATTTTTATCATTTTTCCCCATTTTTCCCCACTTTTTCCCATTTTTTTCCCCCAATTTTTCCCATTTTCCCATTTTTTTTACCATTTTTCCCAATTTTTCCCCCTTTTTTCCCAGTTTTCCCCAACTTATTCCCATTTTTTCCCTTTTTTTTCCTATTTTTTACCAAATTTTCCCCAATTTTTTCCCATTTTTCCCCCAATTTTGTCCCATTTTTTCCTGAATTTTTCCCATTTTTTCCTAAATTCTTCCCATTTTTCCCCAATTTTTCCCATTTTCCCCCTAATTTTTTCCCATTTTTCCCCCATTTTTAAATGATTTTTTCCCCCAATTTTGGGGATTTTTCCCATTTTTTTCCCATTTTTTTCCCGTTTTTTCCCCATTTTCCCCCCAATTTTTTCCCAATTTTTTTCCCATTTTTCCCCATTTTTTCCCCAATTTTTCCCGATTTTTACAGGATTTTCTTCCCCATTTTTCCCCAAAATTCCCATTTTTCCCCCAAACCCCTCAAAACTTCCCAAAATCCACTCAAACCACCCCAAAACCTCCCCCAAAAAAATTTTTAGAAATTCCCCAAAACTTAAAAAAATTCCTAAAAATTCCCAAATTATCCCAAAAATCCCCAAGTTTCCCAAAATTCCCGTTTTCCGCCAAACCCACCCCAAATTCCCAAAAAATCCCAGAAAAGTCCCAAACCAATCCCCTAAAAATTAAAAAAAAATCGAAAAAAAAATCCCAGAAATTCCCCAGAAATTCCCAAAAAATTCCCAAAATCCCCAAATTATCCCAAAATATTTAAACTCCTCAAAATTCCAAATTTTCCCCCGAAACCCATCCCAAAAATCCCATAAAACCCCCAAAACCATCCCAAAAAATTAAAAAAAAAAAAAAATGGAAAAAAATCCCCCAAAAATTCCCAAAGAATCCCCAAAGAATTCCCAAAAATTCCCCGAACGATTCGCGAAAATCCCCCAAAAAATTCCCGAAAATCCCCCAAAAAATCCCCAAAAAATCCCAAAAAATTCCCAAATAAATACCAAATAAATCCCCCAAAAATCCCAAAAAACCCAAAAAAAACCCCAAAATCCCTAAAAAATCTCAAAAAATTCCCAAATAAATCCCCCAAAAAATCCCCAAAAAAACCCAAAAAATCCCCAAAAACGCCAAAAAATCCCCAAAAATCCCAAAAATCCCCAAAAATCCCCCAAAGAATTCCCAAAAATTCCCCAAACAATTCCTGAAAATTCCCCCAAAAAATCCCCAAAAAATCCAAAAAAAATCCCCAAAAATCCCCCAAAATTCCCAAAAAATCCCAAAAATTCCCAAAACATCCCCAAAAAAATCCCCAAAAATTCCCAAAAATCCCCAAAAGAATTCCCAAATAAATCCCAAAAAAATCCCCAAAGAATTCCCAAAAATTCCCCAAAAATGCCCCAAAAAATCCCCCAGAACCCCCCAAAAAATTCCCCAAAAAATCCCCAAAAAACCCAAAAAAATCCCCCAAAAAATCGCCAAAAATCCCAAAAAATCCCCAAAAAATCCCAAAAAATCCCCTAAGAATTCCCAAAAATTCCCCAAACAATTCCTGAAAATTCCCCCAAAAATTCCCCAAAAAATCCCAAAAAAATCCCCAAAAAATCCCCAAAAATTCCCAAAAATTCCTCAAAAAATCCCCAAAAATTCCCCGAAGAATTCCCAAAATTCCCCAAGAAATCCCAAAAAATCCCTAAAACCCCCCAAACCCCCAAAAATTCCCAAAGAATCCCCAAAGAATTCCCAAAAAATCCCCAAGGAATTCCCAAAAATCCCCAAAAAGTCCCGAAAAATCCCCTAAAAAAACCACAAAAATTCCCCAGAAAATCCCAAAAAATCCCCAAAAAATCCCCAAAAATTCCCAAGAGAATTCCCAAATCAATCCCAAAAAATCCCCAAAAAATCCCAAAAAATCCCCAAAAAATCCCCAAAAACTCCCAGAAACCCCCCAGAACTCCCAAATTTTTTCCCAAAAATTCCCAGATTTTTTTTCCCCGGAATTCCCAGACTCACGTGCCAGGCCGCGGTGCGGGGGCGGGGCCAGCGCCAGGTGCCGCAGCGGGGTGGGGGAGGGGCCCAGGGTGACTTTGCTGCCCTGGAGCTGCAGCGTCAGCGGCGGGGGAGGGGCGGAGGGGGCGGGGCGCCGGGGGGGCGGGGGCTTTGACCCTCCCCCACACCCCACCACCCCCCCCTCCCCCCGCCGCTGGGGCGCTGTTGGGCCAAGGCCGCCAGCTGGCCCAGCTGACCACTTCTCCGCTGGAATTTTTGGGGGAAAACCGGGGAAAAAAACGGGAATTAGGAATTTGGGATAAGCCCTGGGGGGTGGGGGAGGGGCGGGGGGAGGGGCTCCCGGAAAAAAATCCGGGGTAATTAGTGAAATTGGGGGTTAATTAGAGGGGGGAAAGGGGGGGGGAGGGGGGGGTTTAAGGGGGTTTGGGAAGGGTTTATGCAAATGAGATGGTAATGAGGGGGGTGGGGATGGAGTAGGGAGAGGTTTGGGGATAAGGAAGCGATTTTATGCAAATTAGATGTTAATTAGGCTCACGTAAGCCGATGGGAAGTAAACTCATTAGGTATTCAGAGTGACTTATGCAAATGAGATGGTAATGAGGGGAGTGGGGATGAAATTGGGAAAGGTTTGGGGGTCGTTAGGGAGATTTATGCAAATGAGATGTTAATTAGGCACATGTAAGGCTGTTGAGAGGGATCTCATTAGGCAAGAAAATGAGTTATGCAAATGAGATGCTAATGAGGGATGTGGGGACAGAGTCTGAGGAAGTTCTGGGATTACAAAGCAGGTTTATGCAAATTAGATGCTAATTAGGCACACGTAAACTAATGGGAAGTAAACTCATTAGGTATTCAGAGTAACTTATGCAAATGAGATGGTAATGAGCAGGGGAGGGACAGAGTCGGGAGAAATTTAAGGTTCATAAAGCGGATTTATGCAAATGAGATGCTAATTAGGCACATGTAAGGCTATTGAAAGGGATCTCATTAGGCACTGAGAGAAGTTATGCAAATGAGATGCTAATGAGGGGTGTGGGGGGACAAAGTCTGGAAAAGTTCTGGGGATAAGAAAGCACTTTTATGTAAATTAGATGCTAATTAGGCAAGTGTAAGGCCATTAAAGGGGCTCCAATTAGGCACTGAAATGAGGTACGCAAATGAGATGCTAATGAGGGCGGTGGGGACAGAGTCGGGAGAGCTTTGGGGATAAGGAAGCGATTTTATGCAAATTAGATGCTAATTAGGCACATGTAAGTCTATCAGAAGTAAACTCATTAGGTATTCAGTGGCTTATGCAAATGAGATGCTAATGAGGGCCGTGGGGACAGAGCCTGGAGAGTTTTGGGGATGAGAAGCAGCTTTATGCAAATTAGATGCTAATTAGGCACGTGCAACTCTACTAAAGGAGATCTCATTAGGCAGTGAGAGGAGTTATGCAAATGAGATGCAAATGAGGAACTGGAGAATGCTGGGAGGAATTCCGAGAACATTCTGGAAGATTTTGGGCAAATCTGGGTCAATTTTGGGGGGAATTTTCCGGGAATTCTTCAGGAATTACGAACAGGAATTACAGCAATTAGAGAACATGGATGCAAATGAGATGCAAATGAGAACCTGGAAAATATTGGGAGAAATTCTGAGTAAATTTTGGGAGATTTTGGGTCAATTTTGGGGTGATTTTTCCAAGAATTTTTTAGGAATTACAAGTAGGAATTAAAACCATTAGAAAGCACGCATGCAAACGAGATGCAAATGAGATGCAAATGAGGGGCCAGACAATACTGGGAGGAATTCTGAGCAAATTTTGGAAGATTTTGGGCAAATTTGGATCAATTTTGGGGCGAATTTTCCCAGAATTTTCCAGGAACTGCAAACAGGAACAAAAGCAATTAGAGAACATGCAAATGAGATGCAAATGAGATGCAAACGAGGGGCTGGAGCGTATTGGGGGGAATGCTGAGAAAATTTCACGAGATTTTGGGCAAATTTGGGTCAATTTTCCAATGATTGTTTTAGGAATTAAAACAAGGAAAACAAAGCAAGCAACAAACGTTTATGCAAATGAGATGCAAATGAGATGCAAATGAGATGCAAATGAGCAGCTACAAAGGTGCTGGGAAGAATTTTGAGGGAATTTTGGAAGATTTTGGGCAAACCTGGGGCAATTTTGGGGGGAATTTTCTGGAAAATTTTCCACCAATTGCAGCAAGCAACGAAAGCAATTAAAGGGCATGCATGCAAATGAGATGCTAATGAGATGCAAATGAGGGGCTGGAGAATATTGGGAGGAATTCTGAGAAAATTTTGGTCAAATTTGGGCCGATTTTGGGCCGAATTTCCTGGGAATTTTTTAGGAATTGCAACAGGCAAAAAAACCAATTAAAGAGCTCATATGCAAATGAGATGCAAACGAGATGCAAATGAGGGGCTGGAGAATATTGGGAGGAATTCTGGGAAAATTTTGGGTAAATTCAGGTAAATTTTGGGATTAATTTTCTGGGAATTTTTTAGGAATTACAACAAGCAAAAAAAGCGCATATGCAAATAAGATGCAAATGAGATGCAAATGAGGTGCAAATAAGGAACTGGAGAATATTGGGAGAAATTCCGAGAAAATTCTGGAAGATTTTGGGCAAATCTGGACCAATTTTGGGAGGAATTTTCCGGGAATTCTTCAGGAATTACGCACAGGAATTACAGCAATTAGAGAACATAGATGCAAAAGAGATGCTAATGAGATGCAAATGAGGGGCTGGTGAATATTGGGAGGAATTCTGAGAAAATTTGGGAAGATTTTGGGCAAATTTTGGGGCGAATTCCCCAGGAATTTTCTAGGAACTACAAACAGGAACTAAAGCAATGAAAGAACATGCAAATGATATGCAAATGAGATGCAAATAAGGAACTAAACACTATTAAAAACATTTTAAAGACATTTTCCAGGATTTTGGGAAAAATCCGGGGGCGAATTCCCCGGGAATTTTTCAGGAACTACAAACACGAACTAAAGCAATTAGAAAACATGCAAATGAGATGCAAATGAGCAGAAAAAGGGGCGTGGCTTACAGGGCAGGCGGGCCTGCATGTCCGGGGCCAGCAGGAGGCGCTGGGGCAGCGCGAAGGCGGCCACGGGCGGGGCTGGCGCAGGCCCCGCCCCCTTGCCCATATTTGGCGTGGGCGTGGCCGCGGGGGCGGGGCCTCCCCCCGGGGTGGGCGTGGCCAAGGAGGCGGCGGGGAGAGCTGGGGGGAGGGGAGATGGGGTCAGGCCACGCCCAGCTCATTTGCATAGGCCCACCGCTAATTAAGCTGCCTAAATAAGGCCCACCTCTAATTAAGCTCCACAATTATGCCCCATCCCCTAATTAAGCTGCCTAATTAAGCCCCACCCCCAATTAATCCCTACCCCAATAAGTCCCGCCCTCAATTAACCCTCAGCCCTCATTAAGCCCACCCTCATTAACCCCACCCCAATTAAACCCCACCCCTATTACCCCCCCACTCTTCATTACCCCACCACTAATTAGTCCCTCTCGTTAACCCCACCCCAATTAAACCCCACCCCTATTACCCCCCACTCTTCATTAACCCCATCGTTAATTAGTCCCTCCCTCGTTAACACCACCCTAATTAAACCCCACCCCAATTACCCTCTCTAATAAACCCAGCTCCCTCATTAACCCCACCCTAATTAAGCCCCACCCCAATTACCCCCCAGCTCTCATTAACCCCTCCCTCATTAACCCCATCCCAATTATCCCCACCCCTCATTAACCCCACTCTCATTAACCTTGTCCCTCATTAACCCCACCCCAATTAAGTTCCATCCTGATTAAACCCCATCCCAATTAAACCCCACTCTCATTAACCCCACCCTCATTAGCCTCACTCCTCATTAACCACTCCCTCGTTAACCCCACCCCAATTAAACCCCACCCCAATTAAACCCCACCCCAATTACCCCCACCCCTCATTAACCCCTCCCTCATTAGCCTCCCTAATTAGCCCCTCCCTCATTAACCGCCCTCCTTCATTAACCCTCACCCCAATTAAACCCAACCACAATTAACCCCACCCCAATAAACCCTACCCCAATTAACCCCATCCCAATTACCCCCACCCCTCATTAACCCCACCCTCATTAACCCCGTCCCTCGTTAACCCCGTCCCTCATTAACTTCCATCCCTCATTAACCCTCACCCCAATTAAAGCCCACCTCAATTAAACCCCACCCTAATTACCACCCACTCCTCATTAACCTCTCTCATTAAACCTGTCTCTCATTAACCTCTTCCTCATTAGCCCCACCTCAATTAAACCCCACCCTCATTAACCCAGCCCTCATTAACCCCACCCCTATTACCCCCACCCCAATTAACTCCCCCAATTATTCCCTCCTCATTACCCCCACCCTCATTAACCCCACCCCATTACCCCCACCACTCATTAACCCTCCCTCATTACCCACCCTCATTAACCTCACTCCTCATTAACCCCTCCCTCATTAACCCCACCCCAATTACCCCCCACTGCTCATTAACCCCACCATCATTAACCCCACCCTCATTAACCCCACCCTCATTAACCCCACCCCAAATACCCCCCACCATTCATTAACCCCTTCCTCATTAACCCCAGCCTCATTAACCCCACCCTCATTAACCCCACCCCAATTAGCCCTACCCCAGTTACCCTCACTGCTCATTAACCCCCCCAATTAACCCCCACCCCAATTAACCCACCCTCATTAACTCCTCCTCATTAGCCCCACCCAATTACCCCCACCTCATTAACCCTCCTTCATTAACCCCTCCCTCATTAACCCCACCCCAATTAACCCCACCACTCATTAACCCCTCCCTCATTAACCCCAGCCTCATTAGCCTCACTCCTCATTAACCCCTCTCTCATTAATCCCACCCCAATTACCCCACTGCTCATTAACCCCACCCCAATTACCCCCCACTGCTCATTAACCCCACCCCAATTAAGCCCCACCCCAATTACCCCCACCCTCATTAACCCCAATTAACCCCCCAATTCCCCCCCCCATTCTCTCACCGTGGGCGGGGCCGGCGGGGGGCGGGGCCAGCAGGGTGGCGTGGCGCGGGGAGGGCCAGAGCCAATCCAGCCCAGGTTGAGCCCCGCCCCCTGCGCCGCCCCCAAAGGGGCGGGGCCAGGCCCGGGGGGCGGGGCCGGGGCGGGGCCCAGCGGCGCCAGGGGCGGGGCCAGCACCAGGGGGGCGGGGCCGGCGGGGGGAGGGGCGGGGCCAGGCGAGGCCACGCCCCCCGCGGAGGGGGAGGGGGAGGGGCGGGGGGCGGGGAGGAGCAGAACCGCCCGAGGCTCCGCCTTCGGCACCGGCTGCAGCATCCTGGGAAAAGGGGCGGGGTCAGCGCGGGGTGCACCTGGGACACACCTGGGGACAGGTGTGAGCACCTGGGGCACACCTGGGGCACACCTGGGGCACACCTGGGACACACCTGGGGACAGGTGTGAACACCTGGGGCACAACTGGGACACTCCCATCTACGGGTGTGAGCACCTGGGGCACACCTGGGGAGGGGGGTGAACACCTGGGACACACCTGGGGAGGGGGTGAGCACCTGGGGCACAACTGGGACACGCCCATCTATGGGTGTGAGCACCTGGGACACACCTGGGGAGGGGGTGAGCACCTGGGGCACACCTGGGACACACCTGGGGCACACCTGGGGACAGGTGTGAACACCTGGGGCACACCTGGGGAGGGGGGTGAGCACCTGGGGCACACCTGGGGAGGGGGGTGAACACCTGGGACACACCTGGGGACAGGTGCGAGCACCTGGGGCACACCTGGGACACACCTGGGGACAGGTGTGAACACCTGGGACATACCCATGTATGGGTGTGAGCACCTGGGGCACACCTGGGGAGGGGTGTGAGCACCTGGGGCACACCTGGGGACAGGTGTGAGGACCTGGGGCACACCTGCATTTGGGAATGAACACCAGGAGTCCCCAACCTCTCCCCCAGGTGCTCCCGGGTGTGCCCAGGTACCTCCATGTGCCCCCAATCCTCCCCCCAGGTGTGCCCCGGTGTCCCAAAATCCACCCCAGGTGTCCCCAACCCCCCCCAGGTGTGCCCAGGTGTGCCCAGGTAGCCCCCAATCCTCCCCCCAGGTATGCCCAGGTGTCCCCAAACCCCCCTCAGGTGTCCCCAAACCTCCCCAGACGTCCCCAAACACTCCCCAGGTGCGCCCAGGTGTCACCAAATTCCCCCAGATGCCCAGCCTCCCCAGTGTGTGCCCGGTGTCCCACCCCCGCCTAGGTTTCCCAGAACCTCCCCTTCCACGGTGTCCCAGACCCCCCCAGGATGTGCCCAGACCCCCCCAGGTGGTCCCCAACCTCCCCCACGTGTGCCAGGGTGCGCCCAGTAACCCATAAACCCCTCCTCCCAGTCACCAATCCCCCCCAGATGCCCCCAACCCCCCAGGTGTCGCCCAACCCCCCTACCAATGCCCCCCCAACCCCCCAGGTGTGCCCAGGGTACTACCTAAAGCCCCCCCAGGTACTCCAAAACCCCCCCCCAGGACCCCCAACCCCCCCCAGTGTCCCAACCCCTTCCCAGGTGTGCCCAGATGTTGCCCAGGTGTCCAACCTCTCCATGTGTCCCCAACCTGCCCTTGCGGTGTCCCCAACTCCCCAGGTGTCCCAACCTCCCCCAGGTGTCCCCAACCCCCCAGGCTACCCCCAAACCCCTTACAACGCTCCCAACCTCCAGGTGTGCCAGGTGTCCCCCAACCCCCCCTCAGGTGTCCCCACCCCCCCCAGGTATCCCACCCCCTCCAATGCCTCCCAACCCCCCTCAGGTGTCCAATCCCCTCAGGTGTCCCCAACCCCCCTCCAATGCCCCCCAACCCCCCCAGGTGTGCCCAGTGTCCCAAACCCCCCTTCAGGTGTCCCACCCCCCCCCAGGTCCCCACCCCCCTCCCAATGCCCCCAACCCCCCCAGGTGCCCCCAGGTGTGCCCAGGTGTGCCCAGGTGTGTCCCCTCACCTGTTGACCTTCATGCGCACGGGCTTGGGGCGCGGGGGGGGGTCGGGGGCGGCGGCCACGTCCTCCACCAGGCGGCGCGTGACGCGGAAGCGCGGCAGGAACCAATCGGCCGCGTACCTGGACAGGTGAGACTCCAGGGACACCAGCTCGAACGGGGACAGGTCCACCTGCTGGGGGACGCACCTGGGGTCACCTCAGTGTCACCTGAGTGAGCTCTGGCACACCTGAGTGTCACCTGTGTCACACCTGAGTGACCCCCCAAGGACAGGTGAGACTCCAGGGACACCAGCTCCAACGGGGACAGGTGCAGCTGCTGGGGGACGCACCTGGGGTCACCTCAGTGTCACCTGAGTGTGACCTCGCACACCTGAGTGACTGCTGACACACCTGGGGTCACCTCAGTGCCATCTGAGTCACCTGAGTGACCTCTCGCACACCTGAGTAACCTGTGACGCACCTGAGTGTCACCTGAGTGACCTGTGACACACCTGAGTGTCACACCTCGGTAACCACCGACACACCTGAGCATCACCTGAGTGATTTCTCTCACACTTGAGTGACCCCTGACACACCTGAGTGGCACCTGAGTGACCACTGAAACACCTGAGTGACCTCTGACACACCTGAGTGAGCTCTGACACACTTGAGTGTCACCTGGGTGTCACCTGAGTGTCACCTGAGTCACACCTGAATGACCTTTGACACACCTGAGTGTCACCTGAGTGACCCCTGGCACACCTGAGTGACCTCTGACACACCTGAGTGTCACCTGAGTGACCCCTGGCACACCTGAGTGACCTGTGACACACCTGAGTGTCACCTGAGTGACCTGTGACACACCTGAGTGACCACTGACACACCTGGAGTCACCTGAGTGTCACCTGAGTAACCTACGGCACACCTGAGTGACCTGTGACACACCTGAGTTACCCCTGACACACCTAGAGTCACCTGAGCGCCACCTGAGTGACCCCTGGCACACCTGAGTGACCTGTGACACACCTGAGTGTCACCTGAGAGACCTACGGCACACCTGAGTGACCTGTGACACACTCAAGTGACCTGTGACACACCTGAGTGTCACCTGAGTGACCACTGACACACCTGAGTGACCTCTGACACACCTGGAGTCACCTGAGTGTCACCTGAGTGATCTGTGACACACCTGAGTTACCCCTGACACACCCGAGTATCACCTGAGTGAGCTCTGGCACACCTGAGTGTCACCTGAGTGTCACCTGAGTGTCACCTGTGTCACACCTGAGTGACCCCTGACACACCTGAGTGACCTTTGACACACCTGAGTGACCCCTGACACACCTGAGTGAGCTCTGGCACACCTGGAGTCACCTGAGTGTCACCTGAGTGGCCACTGATACACCTGAGTGACCTTTGACACACCTGAGTGAGCTCTGGCACACCTGAGTGACCCCTGACACACTTGAGTAACCTGTGACACACCTGAGTTAGCCCTGACACACCCGGAGTCACCTGAGTGACCTCTGACACACCTGAATGACCACTGACACACCCGGAGTCACCTGAGTGTCACCTGAGTGATCTGTGACACACCTGAGTTACCCCTGACACACCTGAGTGACCACCGACAAACCTGGATGTCACCTGAGTGCCACCTGAGTGTCACCTGAGTGTCACCTGACATCTGACACACCTGGTTGTCACCTGAGGACTACCTGAGTGACCTGACACACCTGAGTGTGACCTCAGTAACCCCTGACACACTTGAGTGTCCTGTGACACACCTGAGTGCCACCTGAGTAACCTCTGACACACCTGAGCGAGCTCTGACACACCTGAGTGTCCTGTGACACACCTGAAGTCACCTGGGTATCACCTGAGTGCCACCTGGGTCACACCTGGCTCATTTCCAGGTGCTCCTAAATCCTTCCAGGTGTTCCAGAGCCTCTCCAGGTGTATCCAGACACTCACCTGGGGACCCCAAACCATCCCCAGGTGACCCCAAACCATCCCCAGGTGACCCCAAACCATCTCCAGGTGACCCCAAACCATCCCCAGGTGACCCCAAACCATCTCCAGGTGACCCCAAACCATCTCCAGGTGTGTCCAAACCATCCCCAGGTGTGTCCAAACCATCCCCAGGTGTGTCCAAACCATCTCCAGGTGTGTCCAAACCATCCCCAGGTGTGTCCAAACCATCCCCAGGTATCTCCAAACCCCTCCAGGTGTGTCCAAAGCATCTCCAGGTGTGCCCAAACCATCCCCAGGTACCTCCAACACCTCCCAGGTGTTCCTGGACCATCACCTGGTGACCCCAAACCATCACCAGGTGCGCCCACGCTTCTCCAGGTGCACCTGAACCATCTCCAGGTATCTCCAACACCTTCCAGGTGACCCCAAATCATCTCCAGGTGTGTCCAAACCACCTCCAGGTGCACCTGGACCATCTCCAGGTACCTCCAACACCTTTCAGGTGTGTCCAAACCATCTCCAGGTGACCCCAAACCCTCTCCAGGTGTGTCCAAACCACCTCCAGGTGCACCTGGACCATCTCCAGGTACCTCCAACACCTTTCAGGTGTGTCCAAACCATCTCCAGGTGTGTCCAAACCATCCCCAGGTGTGTCCAAACCATCCCCAGGTGACCCCAAACCATCACCTGGTGACCCCAAACCATCTCCAGGTGTGTCCAAACCACCTCCAGGTGGCCCCAAACCCCCTCCCACCCTTGCCCAGGTGCGCCTCACCTGGAAGGGGCACGGCTCGAGGGCTCTCAGCACCAGGGGACCCCAAAGCAACCCCAGGTGTGTCCAAACCATCTCCAGGTACCTCCAACACCTCTCAGGTGTTCCTGGACCATCACCTGGTGACCCTGAACCATCTCCAGGTGCATCCAAACCATCTCCAGGTGTGTCCAAATCATCCCCAGGTGTGTCCAAACCACCTCCAGGTGTGTCCAAACCATCCCCAGGTGTATCCAAACCATCTCCAGGTGTCTCCAAACACCTTTCAGTGCCCCCCAAATCACATCCAGGTGTGCCCAAATCTTTCCAACGCGCACCTGAACCATCTCCAGGTACCTCCAACACCTCTCAGGTGTTCCTGGACCATCACCTGCACATCCCAAACCAACTCCAGGTGTGTCCAAGCTTCTCCAGGTACACCTGAACCATCCCCAGGTGTGTCCAAACCATCCCCAGGTGTGTCCAAACCATCCCCAGGTGTGTCCAAACCATCCCCAGGTGTGTCCAAACCATCCCCAGGTGTGTCCAAACCATCCCCAGATGTGTCCAAACCATCTCCAGGTGTGTCCAAAGCTACTCCAGGTGTCCCTAAACCATCCCCAGGTGCCTTCAAATTCCCCCAGCTGTGTCCAAACCATCTCCAGGTACCTCCAACACCTCTCAGGTGCTCCTGAACCACCACCTGGTGACCCTGAACCATCTCCAGGTGTGTCCAAACCATCTCCAGGTGTGTCCAAACCATCTCCAGGTGTGTCCAAACCACCTCCAGGAGCACCTGAACCATCCCCGGGTACCTCCAACACCTGTCATCTGTTCCTGAACCATCACCTGGTGACCCAAAACCCCCTCCAGGTGACCCCAAACCAACCCCAGGTGTGTCCAAACCATCCCCAGGTACCTCCAACGCTTCTCAGGTGTTCCTGGACCATCACCTGGTGATCCTGAACCACCCTCAGGTGTGTCCAAACCATCACCAGATGACCTCAAACCATCCCCAGGTATCTCCAAACCCCTCCAGGTGTGTCCAAACCATCCTCAGGTGACCCCAAGCCATCTCCAGGTGTGTCCAAACCATCTCCAGGTAACCCCAAACCCCCTCCAGGTGACCCCAAACCCCCCTCAGGTGCCCCCAAACCCCCCTCAGGTGACCCCAAACCCCCTCCCACCTGCGCTCACCTGGAAGGGGCGCGGCTCGAGGGCTCTCAGCACCAGGTGACCCCAAACCAACCCCAGGTGTTCCCAAACCACCTCCAGGTGCACCTGGACCATCCCCAGGTACCTCCAACACCTGTCATCTGTTCCTGGACCACCACCTGGTGACCCCAAACCCTCACCAGGTGCGCCCACGCTTCTCCAGGTGCACCTGAACCATCTCCAGGTGTGTCCAAACCATCTCCAGGTACCCCAGAACCCCTCAGTGCCCCAAACCCCCTCGGTGACCCGCAAACCCCCTCAGGTACCCCCAAACCCCCCCCAGGCTGCCCCAAACCCCCCTCAGGTGACCCCAAACCCCCTCAGGTGCCCCCAAACCCCCTCCCACCTGCGCTCACCTGGAAGGGGTGCGGCTCGAGCGCTCTGAGCACCAGGTGACGCCAAACCAACCCCAGGTGTTCCCAAACCACCTCCAGGTGTGTCCAAACCATTTCCAGGTGTGTCCAAACCATCCCCAGGTGTCTCCAACACCTGTCATCTGTTCCTGAACCATCACCTGGTGACCCCAAACCATCACCAGGTGCGCCCACGCTTCTCCAGGTGCACCTGAACCATCTCCAGGTGTGTCCAAACCACCTCCAGGTACCTCCAACACCTCTCAGGTGTTCCTAGACCATCACCTGGTGACCCTGAACCATCTCCAGGTGCATCCAAACCATCTCCAGGAGCACCTGAACCATCTCCAGGTGCATCCAAACCATCTCCAGGAGCACCTGAACCATCTCCAGGTGCCTTCAATCTCCCCCAGGTGTGTCTAGGGTATCTCCAGGTGCACCTGGACCATCTCCAGGTGTGTCCAAACCACCTCCAGGTGCACCTGGGTCATCTCCAAGTACCTCCAAAGTCCTCCAGGTGTGTCCAAACCATCTCCAGGTGTGTCCAAACCATCTCCAGGTGTGTCCAAACCATCCCCAGGTGTGTCCAAACCATCTCCAGGTGACCCCAAACCATCTCCAGGTGTGTCCAAACCATCCCCAGGTGTGTCCAAACCATCCCCAGGTGTGCCCAACCCCCCCCCAGGTACCTCTAACACCTTCCAGGTGACCCCAAACCATCTCCAGGTGACCCCAAACCATCTCCAGGTGACCCCAAACCATCTCCAGGTGTGTCCAAACCATCTCCAGGTGTGTCCAAACCATCACCTGATGACCTCAAACCATCCCCAGGTATCTCCAAACCCCTCCAGGTGTGTCCAAACCATCCCCAGGTACCTCCAACACCTCTCAGGTGTTCATGCACCATCACCTGGTGACCCCAAACCATCTCCAGGTGCCTTCTAAGTCTCTCCAGGTGTGTCCAAACCATCTCCAGGTGTGTCCAAACCACCTCAAGGTACTTCCAAACTCTTCCAGGTGTGTCCAAACCATCTCCAGGTGTGTCCAAACCATCTCCAGGTGATCCCAAACTCCCTCCAGGTGACCCCAAACTCCTCCAGGTGTGTCCAAACCATCCCCAGGTGCACCTGAACCATCCCCAGGTACCTCCAACACCTTCCAGATGTTCCTGGACCATCACCAGGTGACCCCAAACCATCCCCAGGTGCCTTCAATCTCCCCCAGGTGTGCCCAGGGCATCTCCAGGTACACCTGAACCATCTCCAGGTGTGCCCAAACCATCCCCAAATGCTTCCAAACCACCTCCAGGTACCTCCAACACCTCTCAGGTGTTCCTGGACCATCACCTGGTGACCCTGAACCATCTCCAGGTGCCTTCAAACTCCTCCAGGGGACCCCAAACCATCTCCAGGTGACCCCAAACCATCTCCAGGTGTGTCCAAACCATCCCCAGGTACCCCCAAACCCCCCTCAGGTGCCCCCAAACCCCTCAGGTGCCCCCACACCCCCTCCCACCTGCGCTCACCTGGAAGGGGTGCGGCTCGAGCGCCCTCAGCACCAGCGCGGGCGCGCCCAGGCTCAGGCCAGGTGTGACGAGCGGCGAGGTGACCGGGCGCGGCTCGAACAGGTCGGGGTGGTTGCACACCTTGCGCAGCTGCATCAGCACGTTGATGACACTCATGAAGTGACCGCTGGCCAGGGTGGCCTTGGTGCTGCGGGGAGGGGACAGGTGAGGGTCACCTGAGGGTCACCTGAGGGTCACCTGAGGTCAGGTGGGGTCACCTGGGGAATTTGGGGGGATTTTGGAAGAGTTTTGGGGGAAATTTTGGGATTTTTAGGGGAAATTTGGGGGTTTTGGGGGGTCCAGGGTGGCCTTGGGGTTTTGGGGGTCACCTGAGCTCACCTGGGGCTCACCTGAGCTCACCTGAGAAATTTGGGGTGAATTCGGAGAAATTTTGAGGGAAAATTTGGGGATTTTTCAGGGAAATTTGGGGGTTTTGGGGGTTCCAGAGTGGCCTTGGGGCTTTGGGGGTCACCTGAGGGTCACCTGGGGCTCACCTGAGGCAAGGTGGGGTCACCTGAGAA
>JAVTVJ010005206.1:0-11150 GCA_034509425.1 Eopsaltria australis | reverse complement strand
AATGACCCCAAAATAGACCTTAACATTTATCCAAAAATGACCCAAAAATGGCCGTAAAATGGTTACAAAACTGGCCATAAAATGACCAAAAATTCACCCCAAAAATGACTCTAAAATTGCCTCAAAATTTACCAAAAATGGCCCAAAACAACGACCAAAAATAGCCTCATATATGACCCAAAATGGCCCAAAAATAGCCCCAAAATGGCCTCAAAAATGACCCAAAAATGGCCCCAAATTGACCCAAAACTGGCCCTAAAAATGACCAAAAAATGACTCAAAAGTGGGCCCAAAATGGCTCTGAAAATGGCCCTAAAAATGGCCTTAAAAATGACCCAAAAAAAGGCCCAGAATAGCCCCAAAAAAGGCTCAAAAATTACCCAAAAAATAGCCTAAAAATAACCCCAAATTGGCCCAAAAATAGTGCCCTAAATGACACAAAAATGGCCCTAAAATTACCCAAAAATGGCTCAAAAATGACGGAAAGATAAACACAAAAATGACCCAAAATGTTCCCAAAATTGCACCATAAATGGCCCCAAAAATGGCCCCAAGAATGGCCCTAAAAATGACTCAAAATTGGCCATAAAATGATCTAAAATTTCCCCTATAAATGACCCCAAACAAGGCTCGAAATAGCCCCAAGAAATGACCTAAAAATGACCCAAAATGGCCCAAAATTGCCCAAAAAATAGACCCTAAAAGGCCCTAAAAATAGCCCCTAAAAGGCCCCCAAAATGGTCCAAAAATAACCCAAAAATTGGCCCAAAATTGACCCAAAAATAGCCCCAAAATGGCCCTAAAAAATGGCCTCCAAAATGAGCCAAAATGGGCCGTAAAATAACCCAAAATTCCGCCTATAAATCACTGAAAAATAGGCCCAAAATAGCCCAAAAAATGACCCAAAAATCACCCCAAAATGGCCCATAAATCGCCCAAAAATGACTCAAAAATTGACCCAAATACGGGCCCAAAAGCTCTCCGAAAATCACCCAGAAATAGCCCTAAAACTAGACCCAAAAACGGCTCAAAAATGACCCAAAAAAGGCCCTAAAAGGGCCCCAAAAATGGCCCAAAAATGACCCAAAATTGGCTGTAAAATGATGCAAAACATCCCCAATAAATGACCCAGAAATTGCACCAAAAATAGCCTTTAAAACAGCCCCAAAAAATGACCCAGAAAAGGCTCAAAAATGGCCCCCAAATTGACCTTAAAATGGCCAAAACAATGATCAAAATGGCTCAAAATGGCTCAAAATAGCCCTGAAATTGCCCAAAAGACCCAAAATGACCAAAATTAAGCCCAAAATAGACTCGAACTACCAAAATGGCTGCCGATACCGGATGTACTCCAGCATGCTCAGTAGGCCCTGAATTATAAAATGGCCGCCGCAAATGTACTCCGCGCATGCAGTAATCCCTGAACTACCAAATTACGGCAATTCTGTACCTACATGTGCAATTGGTCCCGAACTACCAAAATGGCGCCCGGTGCCGGATGTACACACAAATGTCCCCAAAAATGATGGAGAAATGGCCCCAAAATGACCCAAAAGGCACAGAAATGGCCCTAAGATGACTCAAAAAATAGCATAAAAGGCCCTAAAACGACAAAAATTACTCAAAATAGCCCCAAAGATGACCAAAAATGACCCAAAATGACAAAAAAGCAAAAGGCCACAAAAAATGCCCAAAATGACCTCAAAATTCCCGTAAATGACCCAAAATGGCCCTGAAATGGCCACAAAAATGGCCCCGATATGGCAAAAAGACCAAGAATAGCCCAAAAATGGCTAAAATGACCCAAAAATAAGCCCAAAATAGACTCAAAAAATGAATCAGAATTGACCAAATATGGGCCTAAATGGCCCGAAATGGCCAGAATGACTCCAAAAATGACTCCATAAATGGACCAAAGTGACCCCAAAATAGCTTAAAATTGCCAAACATGCCCAAAAATTCATCCAAAAACACACCCAAAGATGACCAAAGAATGATCCAAAAATAGCCTAAAAATGACCAAAAAATAGCCCCCAAAAAAACCCCAAAAATGGCCCACAAATGATCTAAAAATGATCCAAAACAATGACAGAAAAATGGCCCAAAAATGGCCCAGAAATGGCCCCAAATGTCTCCAAAAATGGCCTAAAAAATGACCAAAAAATGGACCAAAAAATGACGCAAAAATAACATGAAAATGACTCAAAAATAGCCCAAAAAATAGCCCCTAAAAGGCCCCATGAACGACCAAAAAATTACCAAAAAATCCCTCCATAAATGACCCAAAAATGACGTAAAAATTGGACAAAAAATGGCCCAAAAATAGACCCAAAATACCTCCAAAAATAACCTGAAAATGACACAAAAAAGCTTAAAAATAGCCCCAAAAATGACCCAGAAATGGCCCAAAAATGACCCAAAAATAGCCCTAAAAATGACCAAAAAACAGCCCAAAAATGACCAAAAAAATATCCCAAAAAAGACTCAAGAAGGGCCCATAAATGACCCAAAAAATGGCAACGATATGCCCCCGAATATCGCCCCAAAATTGGCCAAGAAATGGCCCCGAAAATGAATCAGAAATGGCCCCGAAAATGACCAAAAAAAGACCCAAGAATGGGCCCAAAATGGCTCCGAAGGTGGCCCCAAAAATGAACCCCAAAGTGGCCCCAAAATAGTCCAAAATTGACAAAAAAATGGCCCCATAAGTGGTCCAAAAATGACCCAAAAATTGGCCCAAAAGTGACCCAAAAATGGCCGCAAAAATGGCCGCAAAATTGACAAAAAAATGGCCCCAGAAATGGTCCAAAAATAACCCAAAAATTGGCCCAAAAATGACCCCAAAATAGACCTTAACATTTATCCAAAAATGACCCAAAAATGGCCGTAAAATGGTTACAAAACTGGCCATAAAATGACCAAAAATTCACCCCCAAAATGACTCTAAAATGGCCTCAAAATTGACCAAAAATGGCCCAAAACAACGACCAAAAATAGCCTCATATATGACCCCAAAATGGCCCAAAAAATAGCCCCAAAATGGCCTCAAAAATGACCCAAAAATGGCCCCAAATTGACCCAAAACTGGCCCTAAAAATGACCAAAAAATGACTCAAAAGTGGGCCCAAAATGGCTCTGAAAATGGCCCTAAAAATGGCCTTAAAAATGACCCAAAAATAGGCCCAGAATAGCCCCAAAAATGGCTCAAAAATTACCCAAAAATAGCCCTAAAAATCACCCCAAAATGGCCCAAAAATAGTGCCCTAAATGACACAAAAATGGCCCTAAAATTACCCAAAAATGGCTCAAAAATGACGGAAAGATAAACACAAAAATGACCCAAAATGATCCCAAAATAGCACCATAAATGGCCCCAAAAAATGGCCCCAAGAATGGCCCTAAAAATGACTCAAAATTGGCCATAAAATGATCTAAAATTTCCCCTATAAATGACCCCAAACAAGGCTCGAAATAGCCCCAAGAAATGACCTAAAAATGACCCAAAATGGCCCAAAAATTGCCCAAAAAATAGATCCTAAAAGGCCCTAAAAATAGCCCCTAAAAGGCCCCCAAAATGGTCCAAAATAACCCAAAAATTGGCCCAAAATTGACCCAAAAATAGCCCCAAAATGGCCCTAAAAATGGCCTCCAAAATGAGCCAAAATGGGCCGTAAAATAACCCAAAATTCCGCCTATAAATCACTGAAAAATAGGCCCAAAATAGCCCAAAAAATGACCCAAAAATCACCCCAAAATGGCCCATAAATCGCCCAAAAATGACTCAAAAATTGACCCAAATACGGGCCCAAAAGCTCTCCGAAAATCACCCAGAAATAGTCCTAAAACTAGACCCAAAAACGGCTCAAAAATGACCCAAAAAAGGCCCTAAAAGGGCCCCAAGAATGGCCCAAAAATGACCCAAAATTGGCTGTAAAATGATGCAAAACATCCCAATAAATGACCCAGAAATTGCACCAAAAATAGCCTTTAAAACAGCCCCAAAAAATGACCAAGAAATGGCTCAAAAATGGCCCCAAAATTGACCTAAAAATGGCCCAAAACAATGATCCAAAAATGGCTCAAAAATGGCTCCAAAATAGCCCCTGAAATTGCCCAAAAAAAGACCCAAAAATGACCCAAAATTAAGCCCAAAATAGACTCGAACTACCAAAATGGCCGCCGCAGGACCCGGATGTACTCCGCGCATGCTCAGTAGGCCCTGAATTACCAAAATGGCCCCCGCATGTACCCGGATGTACTACCGCGCATGCTCAGTTAATTCCCTTGAACTACCAGAATGGCCGCCGCAGTACCCGCGCGATGGTACTCGGCGCATGTGCAATGGCCGTCCCGAACTACCAAAATGGCCGCCGCAGTGCCCGCGATGCTACACACAAATGTCCCAAAAATGATGGAGAAATGCGGGCCCCAAAAATGACCAAAAAGGCACAGGAAATGGGCCCTAAAGATGACTCAAAAATAGCCCATAAAAGGCCCCAAAAACCACCCAAAAATTACTCAAAAATAGCCCCAAAGATGACCCAAAAATGACCCAGAAATGACCCAAAAAAGCCCCCAAAAGGCCACAAAAATGACCCAAAAATGACCTCAAAAATTCCCCCGTAAATGACCCAAAAATGGCCCTGAAATGGCCACAAAAAATGCCCCGATAGTGGCGCAAAAAAGACCAAGAAATAGCCCAAAAATGGCCCAAAAATGACCAAAAAATAATCCCAAAATATACTCAAAAAATGAATCAGAAATTGACCCAAATATGGGCCCTAAATGGCCCCGAAAATGGCCCAGAAATGACTCCAAAAATGACTCCATAAATGGACCAAAAAGTGACCCCAAAATAGCTTAAAATTTGCCAAAACATGCCCAAAAATTCATCCAAAAACACACCCAAAGATGACCCAAGAATGATCCAAAAATAGCCTAAAAATGACAAAAAAATAGCCCCCAAAAACACCCCAAAAATGGCCCACAAATGATCTAAAAATGATCCAAAACAATGACAGAAAAATGGCCCAAAAATGGCCCAGAAATGGCCCCAAATGTCTCCAAAAATGGCCAAAAAAATGACCAAAAAAATGACCAAAAAATGACGCAAAAATAACATGAAAATGACTCAAAAATAGCCCAAAAAATAGCCCCTAAAAGGCCCCATGAACGACCAAAAAATGACCAAAAAATCCCTCCATAAATGACCCAAAAATGACGTAAAAATTGGACAAAAAAATGCCCAAAAATAGACCCAAAATACCTCCAAAAATAACCTGAAATTGACACAAAAAAGCTTAAAAATAGCCCCAAAAATGACCCAGAAATGGCCCAAAAATGACCCAAAAATAGCCCTAAAAATGACCAAAAAACAGCCCAAAAATGACCAAAAAAAATATCCCCAAAAAGACTCAAGAAGGGCCCATAAATGACCCAAAAAATGGCAACGATATGCCCCGAATATGGCCCCAAAATTGGCCAAGAAATGGCCCCGAAAATGAATCAGAAATGGCCCCGAAAATGACCAAAAAAAGACCCAAGAATGGGCCCAAAATGGCTCCGAAGGTGGCCCCAAAAATGAACCCCAAAGTGGCCCCCAAATAGTCCAAAATTGACAAAAAATGGCCCCATAAGTGGTCCAAAAATGACCCAAAAATTGGCCCAAAAGTGACCCAAAAATGGCCGCAAAAATGGCCGCAAATTTGACAAAAAAATGGCCCCAGAAATGGTCCAAAATTAACCCAAAAATTGGCCCAAAAATGACCCCAAAATAGACCTTAACATTTTATCCAAAAATGCACCAAAAATGGCCTGTTAAATGTCGTTTACAAAACTGGCCATTAAAATGAAAAAAAATTCACCCAAAAAATGACTCTAAAATGGCCTCAAAATTGACCAAAAATGGCCCAAAACAACGACCAAAAATAGCCTCATATATGACCCAAAATGGCCCAAAAATAGCCCCAAAATGGCCTCAAAAATGACCCAAAAATGGCCCCAAATTGACCCAAAACTGGCCCTAAAAATGACCAAAAAATGACTCAAAAGTGGGCCCAAAATGGCTCTGAAAATGGCCCTAAAAATGGCCTTAAAAAATGACCCAAAAATAGGCCCAGAATAGCCCCAAAAATGGCTCAAAAATTACCCAAAAATAGCCCTAAAAATCACCCCAAAATGGCCCAAAAATAGTGCCCTAAATGACACAAAAATGGCCCTAAAATTACCCAAAAATGGCTCAAAATTGTCGGAAAGATAAACACAAAAATGACCCAAAATGATCCCAAAATAGCACCATAAATGGCCCCAAAAATGGCCCCAAGAATGGCCCTAAAAATGACTCAAAATTGGCCATAAAATGATCTAAAATTTCCCCTATAAATGACGCCAAACAAGGCTCGAAATAGCCCCAAGAAATGACCTAAAAATGACCCAAAATGGCCCAAAAATTGCCCAAAAAATAGACCCTAAAAGGCCCTAAAAATAGCCCCTAAAAGGCCCCCAAAATGGTCCAAAAATAACCCAAAAATTGGCCCAAAATTGACCCAAAAATAGCCCCAAATGGCCCTAAAAATGGCCTCCAAAATGAGCCAAAATGGGCCGCTTAAAATAACCAAAATTCCGCCTATAAATCACTGAAAAATAGGCCCAAAATAGCCCAAAAAATGACCCAAAAATTCACCCCAAAATGAGCCATAAATCGCCCAAAAATGACTCAAAAATTGACCCAAATACGGGCCCAAAAGCTCTCCGAAAATCACCCAGAAATAGTCCTAAAACTAGACCCAAAACGGGCTCAAAAATGACCCAAAAAAGGCCCTAAAAGGGCCCCAAAAATGGCCCAAAAATGACCCAAAATTGGCTGTAAAATGATGCAAAACATCCCCAATAAATGACCCAGAAATTGCACCAAAAAATAGCCTTTAAAACAGCCCCAAAAAATGACCCAGAAATGGCTCAAAAATGGCCCCAAAATTGACCTAAAAATGGCCCAAAACAATGATCCAAAAATGGCTCAAAAATGGCTCCAAAATAGCCCCTGAAATTGCCCAAAAAAGACCCAAAAATGACCAAAATTAAGCCCAAAATAGACTCGAATACCAAAATGGCCGCCGCCAGTACCGGATGTACTTCCACGCATGCTCAGTAGGCCCTGAATTACCCAAAATGGCCGCCGCAGTACCCGGATGTAACTCCGCGGATGCCTCAGTAATCCCTGAACTACCAGAATGGCCGCCGCCAGTTACCCGGATGTACCTCGGCGCATTGTGCAATTGGTCCCGAACTACCAAAATTGGCCGCCGCAGTGCCCGGATGTACACACAAAATGTCCCCAAAAATGATGGAGAAATGCGCCCAAAAAATGACCCAAAAAAGGCCCACCAGAAATGGCCCTAAGAGTGACTCAAAACAATAGCCATAAAAGGCCCAAAAACCATCTCCAAAAATTACTCAAAAATAGCCCCAAAGATGACCCAAAAATGAACCCAGAAATGACCCAAAAAAAGCCCCAAAAGGGCCACCAAAAAATGACCCAAAAATGGAACCTCAAAAAATTCCCCCGTAAATGACCAAAAATGCCCTTGAAATTCGGCCACAAAAATGGCCCCGATATGGCCGCCAAAAAAGTACCATAGAGAAATAGCCCAAAAAAAATGGCCCAAAAATGACCCAAAAATAAGCCCAAAATGACTCAAAAAATGAATCAGAAATTATGCACCCAATATGGGCCTAAATGGCCCGAAAATGGCCCAGAAAGACTCCAAAAATGACTCCATAAATGACCAAAAAGTTGACCCCAAAAATAGCTTAAAAAATTGCCAAAACATGCCCAAAAATTCAATCCAAAAACACACCCAAAGATGACCCAAGAATGATCCAAAAATAGCCTAAAAAATGCACCAAAAAATAGCCCCCAAAAAAAACCCCAAAAATGGCCCACCAAATGATCTAAAAAATGATCCAAAACAATGACAGAAAAATGGCCAAAAATGCGCCCAGAAATGGCCCCAAATGTCTCCAAAAATGTCCTAAAAAATGACCAAAAAATGGACCAAAAAATGACGCAAAAAATAACATGAAAATGACTCAAAAATAGCCCAAAAAATAGCCCCTAAAAGGCCCCATGAACGACCAAAAAATGACCAAAAAATCCCTCCATAAATGACCCAAAAATGACGTAAAAATTGGACAAAAAATGGCCCAAAAATAGACCCAAAATACCTACAAAAATAACCTGAAATTGACACAAAAAAGCTTAAAAATAGCCCCAAAAATGACCCAGAAATGGCCCAAAAATGACCCAAAAATAGCCCTAAAAATGACCAAAAAACAGCCCAAAAATGACCAAAAAAATATCCCAAAAAAGACTCAAGAAGGGCCCATAAATGACCCAAAAAAATGGCAACGATATGCCCCCGAATATGGCCCCAAAATTGGCCAAGAAATGGCCCCGAAAATGAATCAGAAATGGCCCCGAAAATGACCAAAAAAAGACCCAAGAATGGGCCCAAAATGGCTCCGAAGGTGGCCCCAAAAATGAACCCCAAAGTGGCCCCAAAATAGTCCAAAATTGACAAAAAATGGCCCCATAAGTGGTCCAAAAATGACCCAAAAATTGGCCAAAAAGTGACCCAAAAATGGCCGCAAAAATGGCCGCAAAATTGACAAAAAAATGGCCCCAGAAATTGTCCAAAAATAACCCAAAAATTGGCCCAAAAATGACCCCAAAATAGACCTTAACATTTATCCAAAAATGACCCAAAAATGGCCGTAAAATGGTTACAAAACTGGCCATAAATGACCAAAAATTCACCCCAAAAATGACTCTAAAATGGCCTCAAAATTGACCAAAAATGGCCCAAAACAACGACCAAAAATAGCCTCATATATGACCCAAAATGGCCAAAAATTAGCCCCAAAATGGCCTCAAAAATGACCCAAAAATGGCCCCAAATTGACCCAAAACTGGCCCTAAAAATGACCAAAAAATGACTCAAAAGTGGGCCCAAAATGGCGCTGAAAATGGCCCTAAAAAAGGCCTTAAAAATGACCCAAAAATAGGCCCAGAATAGCCCCAAAAATGGCTCAAAAATTACCCAAAAATAGCCCTAAAAATCACCCCAAAATGGCCCAAAAATAGTGCCCTAAATGACACAAAATGGCCCTAAAATTACCCAAAAATGGCTCAAAAATGACGGGAAAGATAAACACAAAAATGCACCAAAATGATCCCAAATAGCACCATCAAAATGCCCCAAAAAATGCCCAAGAATGCCCCTAAAAAGACTCAAAATGGCCAAAATGATCTAAAATTTCCCCTATAAATGGACCTCAAACAAGGCTCAGAAAATAGCCCAAGAATATGACCTAAAAATGACCCAAAATGGCCCAAAAATTGCCCCAAAAATAGACCCTAAAAGGCCCCAAAAATAGCCCCTAAAAGGCCCCCAAAATGACCCAAAAATTGCCTAAAAATGACCCAAAAATGACCCAAAATAGCCCCAAAATGGCCCTAAAAATGGCCTCCAAAATGAGCCAAAATGGGCCGTAAAATAACCCAAAATTCCGCCTATAAATCACTGAAAAAAAGGCCCAAAATAGCCCAAAAAATGACCCAAAAATCACCCCAAAATGGCCCATAAATCGCCCAAAAATGACTCAAAAATTGACCCAAATACGGGCCCAAAAGCTCTCCGAAAATCACCCAGAAATAGTCCTAAAACTAGACCAAAAACGGCTCAAAAATGACCCAAAAAAGGCCCTAAAAGGGCCCCAAAAATGGCCCAAAAATGACCCAAAATTGGCTGTAAAATGATGCAAAAAATCCCCAATAAATGACCCAGAAATTGCACCAAAAATAGCCTTTAAAACAGCCCCAAAAAATGACCCAGAAATGCCTCAAAAATGGCCCCAAAATTGACCTAAAAATGGCCCAAAACAATGATCCAAAAATGGCTCAAAAATGGCTCCAAAATAGCCCCTGAAATTGCCCCAAAAAGACCCAAAAATGACCCAAAATTAAGCCCAAAATCGACTCGAACTACCAAAATGGCCGCCGCCAGTACCCGGATGACTCCGCGCATGCTCAGTAGGCTCTGAATTACAAAAATGGCCGCCGCAGCTACCCGGGATGTACTCCGCGCCATGCTCCAGTAATCCCTGCAACTACCAGAATGGCCGCCGCAGTACCCGGATGTACTCGGCGCATGCGCTATTGGTCCCGAACTACCAAAATGGCCGCCGCAGTGCCCGGATGTACACACAAATGTCCCCAAAAATGAGGGAGAAATGGCCCCAAAAATGACCCAAAAAAGCACAGAAATGGCCCTAAAGATGACTCAAAAATAGCCCATAAAAGGCCCCAAAAACGACCCAAAAATTACTCAAAAATAGCCCCAAAGATGACCCAAAAATGACCCAGAAATGACCCAAAAAAAGCCCCCAAAAGGCCACAAAAATGACCCAAAAATGACCTCAAAAATTCCCCCGTAAATGACCCAAAAATGGCCCTGAAATGGCCACAAAAATGGCCCCGATAGTGGCGCAAAAAAGACAAAGAAATAGCCCAAAAATGGCCCAAAAATGACCCAAAAATAAGCCCAAAATAGACTCAAAAAATGAATCAGAAATTGACCCAAATATGGGCCCTAAATGGCCCCGAAAATGGCCCAGAAATGACTCCAAAATTGACTCCATAAATGGACCAAAAAGTGACCCCAAAATAGCTTAAAAATTGCCAAAACATGCCCAAAAATTCATCCAAAAACACACCCAAAGATGACCCAAGAATGATCCAAAAATAGCCTAAAAATGACCAAAAAATAGCCCCAAAAAAAACCCCAAAAATGGCCCACAAATGATCTAAAAATGATCCAAAACAATGACAGAAAAATGGCCCAAAAATGGCCCAGAAATGGCCCCAAATGTCTCCAAAAATGGCCTAAAAATTGACCAAAAAATGGACCAAAAAATGACGCAAAAATAACATGAAAATGACTCAAAAATAGCCCAAAAAATAGCCCCTAAAAGGCCCCATGAACGACCAAAAAATGACCAAAAAATCCCTCCATAAATGACCAAAAAATGACGTAAAAATTGCACAAAAAATGGCCCAAAAATAGACCCAAAATACCTCCAAAAATAACCTG
>JAVTVJ010005200.1:0-11252 GCA_034509425.1 Eopsaltria australis | reverse complement strand
AACTACCAAAATGGCCGCCGCAGTGCCCGGATGTACACACAAATGTCCCCAAAAATGATGGAGAAATGGCCCCAAAAATGACCCAAAAAGGCACAGAAATGGCCCTAAAGATGACTCAAAAATAGCCCATAAAAGGCCCCAAAAAACGACCCAAAAATTACTCAAAAATAGCCCCAAAGATGACCCAAAAATGACCCAGAAATGACCCAAAAAAGCCCCCAAAAGGCCACAAAAATGACCCAAAAATGACCTCAAAAATTCCCCCGTAAATGACCCAAAATGGCCCTGAAATGGCCACAAAAATGGCCCCGATAGTGGCGCAAAAAAGACCAAGAAATAGCCCAAAAATGGCCCAAAAATGACCCAAAAATAAGCCCAAAATAGACTCAAAAAATGAATCAGAAATTGAACCAAATATGGGCCCTAAATGGCCCCGAAAATTGCCCAGAAATGACTCCAAAAATGACTCCATAAATGGACCCAAAAGTGACCCCAAAATTGCTTAAAAATTGCCAAAACATGCCCAAAAATTCATCCAAAAACACACCCAAAGATGACCCAAGAATGATCCAAAAATAGCCTAAAAATGACCAAAAATAGCCCCCAAAAAAACCCCAAAAATGGCCCACAAATGATCTAAAAATGATCCAAAACAATGACAGAAAAAAGGCCCAAAAATGGCCCAGAAATGGCCCCAAATGTCTCCAAAAATGGCCTAAAAAATGACCAAAAAATGGACCAAAAAATGACGCAAAAATAACATGAAAATGACTCAAAAATAGCCCAAAAAATAGCCCCTAAAAGGCCCCATGAACGACCAAAAATTGACCAAAAAATCCCTCCATAAATGACCCAAAAATGACGTAAAAATTGGACAAAAAATGGCCCAAAAATAGACCCAAAAATACCTCCAAAAATAACCTGAAAATGACACAAAAAAGCTTAAAAATAGCCCCAAAAATGACCCAGAAATGGCCCAAAAATGACCCAAAAATAGCCCTAAAAATGACCAAAAAACAGCCCAAAAATGACCAAAAAAATATCCCAAAAAAAGACTCAAGAAGGGCCCATAAATGACCCAAAAAATGGCAACGATATGCCCCGAATATGGCCCCAAAATTGGCCAAGAAATGGCCCCGAAAATGAATCAGAAATGGCCCCGAAAATGACCAAAAAAAGACCCAAGAATGGGCCCAAAATGGCTCCGAAGGTGGCCCCAAAAATGAACCCCAAAGTGGCCCCAAAATAGTCCAAAATTGACCAAAAAATGGCCCCATAAGTGGTCCAAAAATGACCCAAAAATTGGCCCAAAAGTGACCCAAAATGGCCGCAAAAATGGCCGCAAAATTGACAAAAAAATGGCCCCAGAAATGGTCCAAAAATAACCCAAAAATTGGCCCAAAAATGACCCCAAAATAGACCTTAACATTTATCCAAAAAATGACCCAAAAATGGCCGTAAAATGGTTACAAAACTGGCCATAAAATGACCAAAAATTCACCCCAAAAATGACTCTAAAATGGCCTCAAAATTGACCAAAAATGGCCCAAAACAACGACCAAAAATAGCCTCATATATGACCCAAAATGGCCCAAAAATAGCCCCAAATGGCCTCAAAAATGACCCAAAAATGGCCCCAAATTGACCCAAAACTGGCCCTAAAAATGACCAAAAAATGACTCAAAAGTGGGCCCAAAATGGCTCTGAAATGGCCCTAAAAATGGCCTTAAAAATGACCCAAAAATAGGCCCAGAATAGCCCCAAAAATGGCTCAAAAATTACCCAAAAATAGCCCTAAAAATCACCCCAAAATGGCCCAAAAATAGTGCCCTAAATGACACAAAATGGCCCTAAAATTACCCAAAAATGGCTCAAAAATGACGGAAAGATAAACACAAAAATGACCCAAAATGATCCCAAAATAGCACCATAAATGGCCCCAAAAATGGCCCAAATAATGGCCCAAAAATGGATAAAATTGGCCATAAAATGATCTAAAAATTTCCCCTATAAATGACCCCAAACAAGGCTCGAAATAGCCCCAAGAAATGACCTAAAAATGACCAATAATGGCCCAAATAATGCCCCAAAAAATAGACCCTAAAAGGCCCTAAAAATAGCCCGCTAAAAGGCCCCCAAAATGGCCTAAAAATTCACCCAAAATTGGCCCAAAATTGACCCAAAAATAGCCCCAAAATGGCCCTAAAAATGGCCTCCAAAATGAGCCAAAATGGGCCGTAAAATAACCCAAAATTCCGCCTATAAATCACTGAAAATAGGCCCAAAATAGCCCAAAAAATGACCCAAAAATCACCCCAAAATGGCCCATAAATCGCCCAAAAATGACTCAAAAATTGACCCAAATACGGGCCCAAAAGCTCTCCGAAAATCACCCAGAAATAGTCCTAAAACTAGACCCAAAAACGGCTCAAAATGACCCAAAAAAGGCCCTAAAAGGCCCAAAAATGGCCCAAAAATGACGCCAAAATTGGGCTGTAATAATGAATGCAAAACAATCCCCAATATGACCCAGAAATTGCACCAAAAATGGCCTTTAAAAAAGCCCCAAAAAATGACCCAGAAATGGCTCAAAAATGGCCCCAAAATTGACCTAAAAATGGCCCAAAACAATGATCCAAAAATGGCTCAAAAATGGCTCCAAAATAGCCCCTGAAATTGCCCAAAAAAGACCCAAAAATGAACCAAAATTAAGCCCAAAATAGACTCGAACTACCAAAATGGCCGCCGCAGTACCCGGATGTACTCGGCGCATGCGCACTTGGTCCCGAACTATCAAAATGGCCGCCGCAGTGCCGGATGTACTTCCGCACATGCGTACTACCGCCTCCGACTCCATATGGCTGCCGAGTGCCCGATGTACTTTCGGCGCATGCGCACTGGTCCGAACTAACCAAAATGGCCGCCGCAGTGCCCGATGTACTCGGCGCAATGCGCACTTGTCCCGAACTACCAAAATGGCCGCCGCAGTACCCGATGTACTCGGCGCAATGCGCAATTGGTCGCCGAACACCAAAATGGCCGCCGCAGTACCCGGATGTACTCGGCGCATGCGCAATTGGTACCGAACTACCAAAATGGCCGCCGCAGTACCCGGATGTACTCGGCGCATGTGCAATTGGTCCCGAACTACCGAAATGGCCGCCGCTGTGCCCGGATGGACTCGGCGCATGCGCACTTGGTCCCGAACTACCAAAATGGCCGCCGCAGGACCCGGATGTACTCCGCGCATGCTCAGTAGGCCCTGAGTTACCAAAAGGGCTGCCGCAGTGCCCGGATGTACTCCGCACATGCGTACTACGGCTCCGGACTCTAATATGGCTGCCGCAGTGCCCGGATTTACTCAGCGCATGCGCACTTGGTCCCGAACTACAAAATGCCGCCGAGTACCCGGATGTACCGGCGCATGCGCATTGGTCCGAACCACCAAAATGGCCGCCGCAGTGCCCGGATGTACTCGGCGCATGCGAATTGGGTCCGAACTACCAAAATTGCCGCCGCAGTACCCGGATGTACTCGGCGCATGCGTAATTGGTCCCGAACCACCAAAATGGCCGCCGCAGTGCCCGGATGTACTCGGCGCATGCGCACTTGGTCCCGAACTTCCAAAAATGGCCGCCGCAGTGCCCGGATGTACTCCGCGCATGCGCAGTTGGTCCCGAACTACCAAAATGGCCGCCGCAGTGCCCGGATGTACTCGGCGCATGCGCACTTGGTCCCCTACTACCAAAATGGCCGCCGCAGTGCCCGGATGTACTCGGCGCATGCGCACTTGGTCCCGAACTACCAAAATGGCCGCCGCAGGACCCGGATGTACTCGGCGCATGCTCAGTAGGCCCCTTAATTACTAAAATGGCCGCCGGCAGTACCCGGATGTACTCCGCGCATGCTCAGTAATCCCTGGAACTACAGAATGGCCCGCCGCAGTATCCCGGATGTAACTCCGCGCATGCGGCAATTGGTCCCGAACTACAAAATGGCGCCGCAGTGCCCGGATGTAACTCGCGCATGCGCACTTGGTCCCGACTACAAAAATGGCCGCCGCAGTGCCCGGATGTACTCGGCGCATGCGCAATTGGTCCCGAACTACCAAAATGGCCGCCGCAGTGCTCGGATGTACACACAAATGTCCCCAAAAATGATGGAGAAATGGCCCCAAAAATGACCCAAAAAGGCACAGAAATGGCCCTAAAGATGACTCAAAAATAGCCCATAAAAGGCCACAAAAACTACCCAAAAATTACTCAAAAATAGCCCCAAAGATGACCCAAAAATGACCCAGAAATGACCCAAAAAAGCCCCCAAAAGGCCACAAAAATGACCCAAAAATGACCTCAAAAATTCCCCCGTAATGACCCAAAAATGGCCCTGAAATGGCCACAAAAATGGCCCCGATAGTGGCGCAAAAAAGACCAAGAAATAGCCCAAAATAGACTCAAAAATGACCCAAAAATAAGCCCAAAATAGACTCAAAAAATGAATCAGAAATTGACCCAAATATGGGCCCTAAATGTCCCCGAAAATGGCCCAGAAATGACTCAAAAAATGACTCCATAAATGGACCCAAAAGTGACCCCAAAATAGCTTAAAAATTGCCAAAACATGCCCAAAAATTCATCCAAAAACACACCCAAAGATGACCCAAGAATGATCCAAAAATAGCCTAAAAATGACCAAAAAATAGCCCCCAAAAAACCCCCAAAAATGGCCCAAAAATGATCTAAAAATGATCCAAAACAATGACAGAAAAATGGCCCAAAAATGGCCCAGAAATGGCCCCAAATGTCTCCAAAAATGGCCTAAAAAATGACCAAAAAATGGACCAAAAAATGACGCAAAAATAACATGAAAATGACTCAAAAATAGCCCAAAAAATAGCCCTAAAAGGCCCCATGAACGACCAAAAAATGACCAAAAAATCCCTCCATAAATGACCCAAAAATGACGTAAAAATTGGACAAAAAATGGCCCAAAAATAGACCCAAAATACCTCCAAAAATAACCTGAAAATGAAACAAAAAAGCTTAAAAATAGCACCAAAAATGACCCAGAAATGGCCCAAAAATGACCCAAAAATAGCCCTAAAAATGACCAAAAAACAGCCCAAAAATGACCAAAAAAAATATCCCAAAAAAGACTCAAGAAGGGCCCATAAATGACCCAAAAAATGGCAACGATATGCCCCGAATAATGGCCCAAAATTGGCCAAGAAATGGCCCCGAAAATGAATCAGAAATGGCCCCGAAAATGACCAAAAAAAGACCCAAGAATGGGCCCAAAATGGCTCCGAAGGTGGCCCCAAAAATGAACCCAAAAGTGGCCCCAAAATATTCCAAAATTGACAAAAAAATGGCCCCATAAGTGGTCCAAAAATGACCCAAAAATTGGCCCAAAAGTGACCCCAAAATGGCCGCAAAAATGGCCGCAAAATTGACAAAAAAATGGCCCCAGAAATGGTCCAAAAATAACCCAAAAATTGGCCCAAAAATGACCCCAAAATAGACCTTAACATTTATCCAAAAATGACCCAAAAATGGCCGTAAAATGGTTTCAAAACTGGCCATAAAATGACCAAAAATTCACCCCAAAAATGACTCTAAAATGGCCTCAAAATTGACCAAAAATGGCCCAAAACAACGACCAAAAATAGCCTCATATATGACCCAAAATGGCCCAAAAATAGCCCCAAAATGGCCTCAAAAATGACCCAAAACTGGCCCTAAAAATGACCAAAAAATGACTCAAAAGTGGGCCCAAAATGGCTCTGGAAATGGCCCTAAAAATGGCCTTAAAAATGACCCAAAAATAGGCCCAGAATAGCCCCAAAAATGGCTCAAAATTTACCCAAAAATAGCCCTAAAAATCACCCCAAAATGGCCCAAAAATAGTGCCCTAAATGACACAAAAATGGCCCTAAAATTACCCAAAAATGGCTCAAAAATGACGGAAAGATAAACACAAAAATGACCCAAAAATGATCCCAAAATAGCACCATAAATGGCCCCAAAAATGGCCCCAAGAATGGCCCTAAAAATGACTCAAAATTGGCCATAAAATGATCTAAAATTTCCCCTATAAATGACCCCAAACAAGGCTCGAAATAGCCCCAAGAAATGACCTAAAAATGACCCAAAATGGCCAAAAAATTGCCCAAAAAATAGACCCTAAAAGGCCCTAAAAATAGCCCCTAAAAGGCCCCCAAAATGGTCCAAAAATAACCCAAAAATTGGCCCAAAATTGACACAAAAATAGCCCCAAAATGGCCCTAAAAATGGCCTCCAAAATGAGCAAAAATGGGCCGTAAAATAACCCAAAATTCCGCCTATAAATCACTGAAAAATAGGCCCAAAATAGCCCAAAAAATGACCCAAAAATCACCCCAAAATGGCCCATAAATCGCCCAAAAATGACTCAAAAATTGACCCAAATACGGGCCAAAAGCTCTCCGAAAATCACCCAGAAATAGTCCTAAAACTAGACCCAAAAACGGCTCAAAAATGACCCAAAAAAGGCCCTAAAAGGGCCCCAAAAATGGCCCAAAAATGACCCAAAATTGGCTGTAAAATGATGCAAAACATCCCCAATAAATGACCCAGAAATTGCACCAAAAATAGCCTTTAAAACAGCCCCAAAAAATGACCCAGAAATGGCTCAAAAATGGCCCCAAAATTGACCTAAAAATGGCCCAAAACAATGATCCAATAATGGCTCAAAAATGGCTCCAAAATAGCCACTGAAATTGCCCAAAAAAGACCCAAAAATGACCCAAAATTAAGCCCAAAATAGACTCGAACTACCAAAATGGCCGCCGCAGTAACCGGATGTCTCAGGCGCATGCCACTTGGTCCCCGAACTTCCAAAATGGCGCCGCAGTGGCCGGATGTACTCCGCGCATGGCACTTGGTCCAGACTAAACCAAATGGCGCCGCAGTGCCGCGGATGTACTCGGCGCATGCGGCAATTGGTCCGAACTACCAAAATGGCCGCCACAGTGCCTGGATGCACTCGGCGCATGCGCAATTGGTCCCGAACAACCAAAATGGCCGCCGCAGTACCCGGATGTACTCGGCGAATGCGCACTTTGTCCCGAACTACAAAAATGGCTGCCGCAGTGCCCGGATGTACTCGGCGCATGCGCACTTGGTCCCGAACTACAAAAATAGCCGCCGCAGTACCCGGATATAATCCACGCATGCGCAGTTGGTCCCGAACTACCAAAATGGCCGCCGCAGTGCCCGGATGTACTCGGCGCATGCGCACTTGGTCCGAAACTACCAAAATGGCCGCCGCAGTGGCCGGATGTACTCGGCATGCGCACTTGGTCCGAACTAACCAAAAATGGCCGCCGCATACCGGATGTACTCGGCGCATGCGCACTTGGTCCCGAACTACCAAAATGGCCGCCGCAGGACCCGGATGTACTCCGCGCATGCTCAGTAGGCCCTGAATTACCAAAATGGCCGCCGCAGTGCCCGGATGTACTCCGCGCATGCTCAGTAATCACTGAACTACGAGAATGGCCGCCGCAGTACCCGGATGTACTCGGCGCATGCGCACTTGGTCCCGAACTACCAAAATGGCCGCCGCAGTGCCCGGATGTAGACACAAATGTCCCCAAAAATGATGGAGAAATGGCCCCAAAAATGACCCAAAAAGGCACAGAAATGGCCCTAAAGATGACTCAAAAATAGCCCATAAAAGGCCCCAAAAACGACCCAAAATTACTCAAAAATAGCCCCAAAGATGACCCAAAAATGACCCAGAAATGACCAAAAAAAGCCCCCAAAAGGCCACAAAAATAAAAAGACCCAAAAAGACCTCAAAAATTCCCCCGTAAATGACCCAAAAATGGCCCTGAACTGGCCACACATGGCGCCCGTAGTGGCGCAAAAAAGACCAAGAAATAGCCCAAAAATGGCCCAAAATGACCAAAAATAAGCACAAAATAGACTCTAAAAATGAATCAGAAATTGACCCAAATATGGGCCCTAAATGGCCCCGAAAATGGCCCAGAAATGACTCCAAAAATGACTCCATAAATGGACCCAAAAGTGACCCCAAAATAGATTAAAAATTGCAAAAACATGCACAAAAATTCATCCAAAAACACACCCAAAGATGACCCAAGAATGATCCAAAACTAGCCTAAAAATGACCAAAAAATAGCCCCCAAAAAAACCCCCAAAATGGCCCACAAATGATCTAAAAATGATCCAAAACAATGACAGAAAAATGGCCCAAAAATGGCCCAGAAATGGCCCCAAATGTCTCCAAAAATGGCCTAAAAAATGACCAAAAATGGACAAAAAAATGACGCAAAAATAACATGAAAATGACTCAAAAATAGCCCAAAAAATAGCCCCTAAAAGGCCCCATGAACGACCAAAAAATGACCAAAAAATCCCTCCATAAATGACCCAAAAATGACGTAAAAATTGGACAAAAATGGCCCAAAAATAGACCCAAAATACCTCCAAAAATAACCTGAAAATGACACAAAAAAGCTTAAAAATAGCCCCAAAAATGACCCAGAAATGCCCCAAAAATGACCCAAAAATAGCCCTAAAAATGACCAAAAAACAGCCCAAAAATGACCAAAAAAAATCCCAAAAAAGACTCAAGAAGGGCCCATAAATGACCCAAAAAATGGCAACGATATGCCCCCGAATATGGCCCCCAAATTGGCCAAGAAATGGCCGAAAATGAATCAGAATGGCCCCGAAAATGACCAAAAAAGAAACCAAGAATGGCCCAAAATGGCTCCGCAAGGTGGCCCCAAAAATGAACCGCCAGATTAAAATAGAATTAAACTCCAGGAAAGTGGCCCAAAATAGTCCTAAAATTGACAAAAATGGACCCATAAGTGGTCCAAAAATGACCCAAAAATGGCCCAAAAGTGACCAAAAATGCCGAAAATGGCCGCAAAATTGACAAAAAATGGCCCCAGAAATGGTCGCAAATAACCCAAAATTGCCCAAAAAGACCCCAATAGACCTTAACATTTCAAAATGACGCGCAAAAATGGCCGTAAAATGGGTTTACAAAACTGGCCATAAAATGACGCAAATTCACCCAAAAAAATTGACTCTAAAATGGCCTCAAATTGACCAAAAATGCCAAAACAACGACCAAAATAGGCTCATATATGACCAAAATGGCCCAAAAATACCGCCAAATGGGCCTCAAAAATGACCCAAAAATGGCCCCAAATTGACCAAAAACTGGCCCTAAAAATGACCAAAAAATGACTCAAAAGTTGGCCCAAAATGGCTCTGAAAATGGCCCTAAAAATGGCCTTAAAAATGACCCAAAAATAGGCCCAGAATAGCCCCAAAAATGGCTCAAAAATTACCCAAAAATAGCCCTAAAAATCACCCCAAATGGCCCAAAAATAGTGCCCTAAATGACACAAAAATGGCCCTAAAATTACCCAAAAATGGCTCAAAAATGACGGAAAGATAAACACAAAAATGACCCAAAATGATCCCAAAATAGCACCATAAATGGCCCCAAAAATGGCCCCAAGAATGGCCCTAAAAATGACTCAAAATTGCCATAAAATGATCTAAAATTTCCCCTATAAATGACCCCAAACAAGGCTCGAAATAGCCCCAAGAAATGACCTAAAAATGACCCAAAATGGCCCAAAAATTGCCCAAAAAATAGACCCTAAAAGGCCCTAAAAATAGCCCCTAAAAGGCCCCCAAAATGGTCCAAAAATAACCCAAAAATTGGCCCAAAATTGACCCAAAAATAGCCCCAAAATGGCCCTAAAAATGGCCTCCAAAATGAGCCAAAATGGGCCGTAAAATAACCCAAAATTCCGCCTATAAATCACTGAAAAATAGGCCCAAAATAGCCCAAAAAATGACCCAAAAATCACCCCAAAATGGCCCATAAATCGCCCAAAAATGACTCAAAAATTGACCCAAATACGGGCCCAAAAGCTCTCCGAAAATCACCCAGAAATAGTCCTAAAACTAGACCCAAAAACGGCTCAAAAATGACCCAAAAAAGGCCCTAAAAGGGCCCCAAAAATGGCCCAAAAATGACCCAAAATTGGCTGTAAAATGATGCAAAACATCCCCAATAAATGACCCAGAAATTGCACCAAAAATAGCCTTTAAAACAGCCCCAAAAAATGACCCAGAAATGGCTCAAAAATGGCCCCAAAATTGAGCTAAAAATGGCCCAAAACAATGATCCAAAAATGGCTCAAAAATGGCTCCAAAATAGCCCCTGAAATTGCCCAAAAAAGACCCAAAAATGACCCAAAATTCAGCCCAAAATAGACTCGAACTACCAAAAGGGCCGCCGCAGTACCCGGATGTACTCGGCGCATGCGCACTTGGTCCCGAACTATCAAAATGGCCGCCGCAGTGCCCGGATGTCCTCCGCGCATGCGCACTTGGTCCCGAACTACCAAAATGGCCGCCGCAGTACCCGGATGTATTCCGCGCATGCTCAGTAAGCCCTGAACTACCAAAATTGCCGCCGCAAAGCCCGGATGTATTCGGCGCATGCGCACTTGGTCCCGAACGACCAAATTGCCGCCGCAGCGCCCGGATGTACTCCGCGCATGCGCACTTGGTCCCGAAGTACAAAAATGGCCGCCGCGTGCCCGGATGTACTCGCGCATGCGCACTTGGTCCCGACCCTACAAATGGCCGCCGCAGTACCCGGATTGCTCCGCGCATGCTCAGTAATCCCTGAACTACAAATGGCGCCGCAGTGCCCGATGTACTCGGCGCATGCGCAATGGTCCGACTACCAAAATGGCGCCGCAGTGCCCGAATGAACTTGGCGATGCGCACTTGGTCCCGAACTACCAAAATGGCCGGCCGGCTGTGGCCCGGAGTACTCGGCGCATGCGCACTTTGTCCCGAACTACCAAAATGGCCGCCGCAGTACCCGGATGTACTCCGCGCATGCGCAATTGGTCCCAAACTACTGAAATGGCCGCCGCAGTGCCCGGATGTACTCGGCGCATGCGCACTTGGTCCCGAACTACCAAAATGGCCGCCGCAGTGCCCGGATGTACTCGGCGCATGCGCAATTGGTCCCGAGCTACCAAAACGGCCGCCGAAGTGCCCGGATGTACTCCGCGCATGCTCAGTAATCCCTGAACTACCAAAATTGCCGCCGCAGTACCCGGATGTATTCGGCGCATGCGCAATTGGTCCCGAACCACCAAAATGGCCGCCGCAGTGCCCGGATGTACTCGGCGCATGCGC
>JAVTVJ010005198.1:0-13517 GCA_034509425.1 Eopsaltria australis | reverse complement strand
TTTTATCCCAAAATTTGTCCCATTGATGTTGAACCTTAACTTTTCAACCCAACATTGGCTTTTCCACCCAACTGGGCCTTTTTACCCCAAATTCATCCCCATTGAGGTCCAACATTGACTTTTCCATACATTTAGGGAGTTTTTACCCCAAAATTCTTACCCATTGACCAAAATCTTGGGGTTTGGTCCAAAGGGAGCTTTTTTTATCCTAAAATTTGTCCCATTGATGTTGAATCTTGACTTTTCCACCCAACTGGGTGTTTTTATCCAAAAATCCATCCCCTTTGAGGCCCAGCGTTGGCTTTTCACCCAACTGGGCATTTTTATTCCAAATCCATCCTCGTTGATGTCCGACGTTGACTTTTCTACCCAATTGGGGCGTTTTTATCCTAAAATTTGTCCCCATGGAAGTCCAATATTGGCTTTTCCACCCAAAGTTGACTTTTCCGTCCAATTGGAGCGTTTTTATCCCAAAACTCATCCCTGTCGAGTTCCAACCTTGACTTTTCCATCCAATGTTGACTTTTTCACCCAATTGGGACGTTTTTATCTCAAAAATTCATCCCCATTGACCAAAATGTTGGGGTTTGGTCCAACGGGGGCGTTTTTATTCCAAAATTTGTCCCCGTTGAGGTCCAACATTGACGTTTTCACCCAACATTGACTTTTCCGTCCAATTGGAGCGCTTTTATCCCAAAACTCATCCCTGTTGAGTTCCAACCTTGACTTTTCCATCCAACGTTGACTTTTTCACCCCATTGGGGTGCTTTTATCCCAAAATTCATCCCCATTCACCAATATTTGGGTTTTGGTCCAACGGGGGCGTTTTTATCCCAAAATTTGTCCCCATTGAGGTCCAATACTGAGTTTTCCACCCAACGGTGACTTTTCCATCCAATTGGAGCATTTTTATCCCAAAATTCATCCCCATTGGCCAAAATGTTGGGTTTTGGTCCAACGGGGGCGTTTTAATCTCAAAATTTGTCCCATTGATGTTGAATCTTGACTTCTTCACCCAACATTGGCTTTTCCACACAACTGGGACGTTTTTATCCCCAAAATTCATCCCCATTGACCAAAATGTTGGGTTTTGGTCCAACGGGGGCGTTCTTATACTGAAATTTGTCCACATTGAAGTCCAATATTGACTTTTTCACCCAACGTTGACTTTTCCATCCAATTGGAGCGTTTTTATCCCAAAACTCATCCCTGTTGAGTTCCAACCTTGACTTTTCCATCCAGCGTTGTCTTTTTCACCCAACTGGAGCGTTTTCATCCCAAAATTCATCCCCATTGACTAAAGTCTTGGGTTTTGGTCCAACGGGGTCGTTTTTATCCCAAAATTTGTCCCATTGATGTTGAACCTTGACTTTTCCGCCCAACACTGACTTTTCCACACAATTGGGGCATTTTTATCTCCAAATTCATCCCCATTGACCAAAATGTTGGGTATTGGTCCAACGGGGGCGTTCTTATCCTGAAATTTGTCCACATTGAAGTCCAATATTGACTTTTTCACCCAACGTTGACTTTTCCATCCAATTGGAGCCTTTTTATCCCAAAACTCATCCCTGTTGAGTTCCAACCTTGACTTTTCCATCCAGCGTTGTCTTTTTCACCCGACTGGAGCGTTTTTATCCCAAAATTCATCCCCATTGACCAAAGTCTTGGGGTTTGGTCCAACGGGGTCGTTTTTATCCCAAAATTTGTCCCATTGATGTTGAACATTGACTTTTCCGCCCAACACTGACTTTTCCACCCAATTGGGGCATTTTTATCATGAATCCATCCTCATTGATGCCCGATGTTGACTTTTCTACCCAATTGGAGCATTTTTATCCCAAAATTCATCCCCATTGACCAAAGTCGTGGGGTTTGATCCAACGGGAGCGTTTTTATCCCAAAATTTGTCCCATTGATGTTGAACCTTGACTTTTCCACCCAACATTGGCTTTTCCACCCAACTGGGCCTTTTGACCCCAAATTCACCCCCATTGAGGTCCAACATTGACTTTTCCATACAATTATGGAGTTTTTACCCCAAAATTCTTACCCATTGACCAAAATCTTGGGGTTTGGTCCAAAGGGAGCGTTTTTATCCCAAAATTTGTCCCATTGATGTTGAATCTTGACTTTTCCACCCAACTGGGTGTTTTTATCAAAAAATCCATCCCCCTTGAGGCCCAGCGTTGGCTTTTCCACCCAACTGGGCATTTTTATTCCAAATCCATCCTCGTTGATGTCCGACGTTGACTTTTCTACCCAATTGGTGTGTTTTTAATCCCAAAATTTGTCCCCATTGAATCCAATAGTGGCTTTCCACCAAGTTGGACTTTTCCTCCAATTGGAGCGTTTTATCCCAAAACTCATCAGCCTGTCAAGTCCAACCTTGACTTTTCCATCCAATGTTGACTTTTTTTCACCCATTGGACGTTTATCCCAAAAATTCATCCCCATTGACCAAAATGTTGGGTATTGGTCCAACGGGGGCGTTCTTATCCTGAAATTTGTCCACATTGAAGTCCAATATTGACTTTTTCACCCAACGTTGACTTTTCCATCCAATTGGAGCCTTTTTATCCCAAAACTCATCCCTGTTGAGTTCCAACCTTGACTTTTCCATCCAACGTTGACTTTTTCACCACATTGGGGTGATTTTATCCCAAAATTCATCCCCATTCACCAAAATTTGGGTTTTGGTCCAACGGGGGCATTTTTATCGCCAAATTTGTCCCCATTGAGGTCCAATACTGAGTTTTCCACCCAACGTTGACTTTTTCATCCAATTGGAGCATTTTTATCCCAAAATTCATCCCCATTGGCCAAAATGTTGGGTTTTGGTTCAACGGGGGCGTTTTTATCTCAAAATTTGTCCCACTGGTGTTGAATCTTGACTTCTTCACCCAACATTGGCTTTTCCACACAACTGGGACAATTTTATCCCAAAAATTCATCCCCATTGACCAAAATGTTTGGTATTGGTCCAACGGGGGCGTTTTTATCCTGAAATTTGTCCACATTGAAGTCCAATATTGACTTTTTCTCCCAACGTTGACTTTTCCATCCAATTGGAGCGTTTTTATCCCAAAACTCATCCCTGTTGAGTTCCAACCTTGACTTTTCCATCCAGCGTTGACTTTTTCACCCAACCGGAGCGTTTTTATCCCAAAATTCATCCCCATTGACTAAAGTCTTGGGGTTTGGTCCAACGGGGGCGTTTTTATCCCAAAATTTGTCCCATTGATGTTGAACCTTGACTTTTCCACCCAACATTGGCTTTTCTACCCAACTGGGCCTTTTTACCCCAAATTCATCCCCATTGAGGTCCAACATTGACTTTTCCATACAATTAGGCAGTTTTTACCCCAAAATTCTTCCCCGTTGACCAAAATCTTGGGGTTTGGTCCAAAGGGAGCTTTTTTATCCCAAAATTTGACCCATTGATGTTGAATCTTGACTTTTCCACCCAACTGGGTGTTTTTATCCAAAAATCCATCCCCCTTGAGGCCCAGCGTTGGCTTTTCCACCCAACTGGGCATTTTTATTCCAAATCCATCCTCGTTGATGTCCGACGTTGACTTTTCTACCCAATTGAGCGTTTATCCCAAATTTGTCCCCATTGAAGCCAATATTGGCTTCACCAAAGTTGACTTTCCATCAATTGGAGCAGTTTTATCCCAAAACTCATCCCTGTCGATTCAACCTTGACTTTTTCCATCCAATGTTGACTTTTGCACCCAATTGGAGCAGTTTTATCCCAAAAATTCATCCCCATTGACCAAAGTCGTGGGTTTTGATCCAACGGGGGCGTTTTTATCCCAAAATTTGTCCCATTGATGTTGAACCTTGACTTTTCCGTCCCAATTGGAGCGTTTTTATCCCAAAACTCATCCCTGTAGAGTTCCAACCTTGACTTTTCCATCCAACGTTGACTTTTTCACCCAATTGGGGTGCTTTTATTCCAAAATTCATCCCCATTCACCAAAATTAGGGTTTTGGTCCAACGGGGGCATTTTTATCCCAAAATTTGTCCCCATTGAGGTCCAATACTGAGTTTTCCACTAAACGGTGAATTTTTCATCCAATTGGAGCATTTTTATCCCAAAATTCATCCCCATTGACCAAAATGTTGGGTATTGGTCCAACGGGGGCGTTCTTATCCTGAAATTTGTCCACATTGAAGTCCAATATTGACTTTTTCACCCAACGTTGACTTTTCCATCCAATTGGAGCGTTTTTATCCCAAAACTCATCCCTGTTGAGTTCCAACCTTGACTTTTCCATCCAGCGTTTTCTTTTTCACCCAACTGGAGCGTTTTTATCCCAAAATTCATCCCCATTGCCCAAGTCTTGGGTTTGGTCCAACAGGGGCGTTTTTATCCCAAAATTTGTCCCATTTATGTTGAACCTTGACTTTTCCGCCCAACACTGACTTTTCCACCCAATTGGGGCATTTTTATCATGAATCCATCCTCATTGATGCCCGACGTTGACTTTTCTACCCAATTGGAGCATTTTTATCCCCAAATTCATCCCCATTGACCAATGTCGTGGGTTTTGATCCAACGGGGTCGTTTTTATCCCAAAATTTGTCCCATTGATGTTGAACCTTGGCTTTTCCACCCAACATTGGCTTTTCCACCCAACTGGGCCTTTTTACCCCAAATTCATCCCCATTGAGGTCCAACATTGACTTTTCCATACAATTATGGAGTTTTTACCCCAAAATTCTTCCCCATTGACCAAAATCTTGGGGTTTTGTCCAAAGGGAGCGTTTTTATCCCGAAATTTGTCCCATTGATGTTGAATCTTGACTTTTCCACCCAACTGGGTGTTTTTATCCAAAAATCCATCCCCCTTGAGGCCCAGCGTTGGCTTTCCACCCAACTGGGCATTTTTATTCCAAATCCATCCTCGTTGATGTCCGACGTTGATTTTCTACCCAATTGGGGTGTTTTTATCCTAAAATTTGTCCCCATTGAAGTCCAATATTGGCTTTTCCACCCAACGTTGACTTTTCCGTCCAATTGGAGCGTTTTTATCCCAAAACTCATCCCTGTCGAGTTCCAACCTTGACTTTTCCATCCAATGTTGACTTTTTCACCCAACTGGGACGTTTTTATCCCAAAAATTCATCCCCATTGACCAAAATGTTGGGGTTTGGTCCAACGGGGGCGTTTTTATCCCAAAATTTGTCCCCGTTGAGGTGCAACATTGACTTTTTCACCCAACATTGACTTTTCCGTCCAATTGGATGGTTTATATCCCAAAACTCATCCCTTTTGAGTTCCAACCTTGACTTTTCCATCCAACGTTGACTTTTTAACCCAACTGGGGTGCTTTTATCCCAAAAGTCATCCCCATTCACCAAAATTTGGGTTTTGGTCTAACGGGGGCATTTTTATCCCAAAATGTGTCCCCATTGAGGTCCAATATTGAGTTTTCCACCCAAAGTTGACTTTTCCATCCAATTGGAGCATTTTTATCCCAAAATTCATCCCCATTGGCCAAAATGTTGGGTTTTGGTTTAACGGGGGGGGTTTAATCTCAAAATTTGTCCCATTGATGTTGAATCTTGACTTCTTCACCCAACATTGGCTTTTCCACACAACTGGGACAATTTTATCCCCAAAATTCATCCCCATTGACCAAAATGTTGGGTTTTGGTCCAACGGGGGCGTTTTTATCCTGAAATTTGTCCACATTGAGGTCCAATATTGACTTTTTCACCCAACGTTGACTTTTCCATCCAATTGGAGCGTTTTTATCCCAAAACTCATCCCTGTTGAGTTCCAACCTTGACTTTTCCATCCAGCGTTTTCTTTTTCACCCAACTGGAGCGTTTTTATCCCAAAATTCATCCCCATTGCCCAAGTCTTGGGGTTTGGTCCAACAGGGGCGTTTTTATCCCAAAATTTGTCCCAGTTATGTTGAACCTTGACTTTTCTGCCCAACACTGACTTTTCCACCCAATTGGGGCATTTTTATCATGAATCCATGCCTCAATTGGATGCCGACGTTGACTTTTTCTACCCATTGGAGCACTTTTTATCCCAAATTCATCCCTCATTGACCAAGTCGTGGGTTTTGATCAACGGGGACGTTTTTTATCCCAAAATTACGTCCATTTGATGTTGAACTTACTTTCCACCCAACATTGGCTTTTCCACCCAACTGGGCCTTTTTACCCCAAATTCATCCCCATTGAGGTCCAACATTGACTTTTCCATACAATTAGGCAGTTTTTACCCCAAAATTCTTACCCATTGACCAAAATCTTGGGGTTTGTTCCAAAGGGAGCTTTTTTATCCCAAAATTTGACCCATTGATGTTGAATCTTGACTTTTCCACCCAACTGGGTGTTTTTATCCAAAAATCCATCCCCCTTGCGGCCCAGCGTTGGCTTTTCCACCCAACTGGGCATTTTTATTCCAAATCCATCCTCGTTGATGTCCGACGTTGACTTTTCTACCCAATTGAGGCGTTTTTATCCTAAAATTTGTCCCCGTTGAAATGCAACATTGGCTTTTCCACCCAAAGTTGACTTTTCCGTCCAATTGGAGCGTTTTTATCCCAAAACTCATCCCTGTTGAGATCCAACCTTGACTTTTCCATCCAACGTTGACTTTTTCACCCAAATGGAGCGTTTTTATCTCAAAATTCATCCGCATTGACCAAAATCTTGGGGTTTGGTCCAACGGGGGCGTTTTTATCCCGAAATTTGTCCCCATTGAGGTCCAATATTGGCTTTTCCACCCAATGTTGAATTTTCCGTCCAATTGGAGCACTTTTATCCCAAAACTCATCCCTGTTGAGATCCAACCTTGACTTTTCCATCCAACGTTGACTTTTAAACCCAACTGGGGTGCTTTTATCCCAAAATTCATCCCCATTCACCAACGTTTGGGTTTTGGTCCAACGGGGGCATTTTAATCTCAATCTTGTCCATTGATGTTGAATCTTGACTTCTTCACCCAACATTGGCTTTTCCACACAACTGGGACAATTTTATCCCAAAAATTCATCCCCATTGACCAAAATGTTGGGGTTTGGTCCAACGGGGGCGTTTTTATCCTGAAATTTGTCCACATTGAGGTCCAATATTGACTTTTTCACCCAACGTTGACTTTACCATCCAATTGGAGCGTTTTTATCCCAAAACTCATCCCTGTCGAGTTCCAACCTTGACTTTTCCATCCAGCGTTGTCTTTTTCACCCAACTGGAGCGTTTTTATCCCAAAATTCATCCCCATTGACTAAAGTCTTGGGGTTTGGTCCAACGGGGGCGTTTTTATCCCAAAATTTGTCCCATTGATGTTGAACATTGACTTTTCCGCCCAACACTGACTTTTTCACACAATTGGGGCATTTTTATCACAAATCCATCCTCATTGATGCCCAACTTTGACTTTTCTACCCAATTGGAGCGTTTTTATCCCAAATTTCATCCCCATTGACCAAAGTCGTGGGTTTTGATCCAACGGGGGCGTTTTTATCCCAAAATTTGTCCCATTGATGTTGAACCTTGACTTTTCCACCCAACATTGGCTTTTCCACCCAACTGGGCCTTTTTACCCCAAATTCATCCCCATTGAGGTCCAACATTGACTTTTCCATACAATTAGGGAGTTTTTACCCCAAAATTCTTACCCATTGACCAAACTCTTGGGGTTTGGTCCAAAGGGAGCTTTTTTATCTCAAAATTTGACCCATTGATGTTGAATCTTGACTTTTCCACCCAACTGGGTGTTTTTATCCAAAAATCCATGCCCCTTGAGGCCCAGCGTTGGCTTTTCCACCCAACTGGGCATTTTTATTCCAAATCCATCCTCGTTGATGTCCGACGTTGACTTTTCTACCCAATTGGGGCGTTTTTATCCTAAAATTTGTCCCCATGGAAGTCCAATATGGGCTTTTCCACCCAAAGTTGACTTTTCCGTCCAATTGGAGCGTTTTTATCCCAAAACTCATCCCTGTCGAGTTCCAACCTTGACTTTTCCATCCAATGTTGACTTTTTCACCCAATTGGGACGTTTTTATCCCAAAATTCATCCCCATTGACCAAAATGTTGGGGTTTGGTCCAACGGGTGCATTTTTATCCCAAAATTTGTCCCCGTTGAGGTCCAACATTGACTTTTTAACCCAACATTGCCTTTTCCATAAAATTGGAGCGCTTTTATCCCAAAACTCATTCCTGTTGAGGTCCAACCTTGACTTTTCCATCCAGCGTTGTCTTTTTCACCCAACTGGAGCGTTTTTATCCCAAAATTCATCCCCATTGACCAAAGTCTTGGGGTTTTGTCCAACGGGGGCGTTTTTTTCCCAAAATTTGTCCCATTATTGTTGAACCTTGACTTTTCCGCCCAACACTGACTTTTCCACCCAATTGGGGCATTTTTATCATGAATCCATCCTCATTGATGCCTGACGTTTACTTTTCTACCCAATTGGAGCATTTTTATCCCCAAATTCATCCCCATTGACCAATGTCGTGGGTTTTGATCCAACGGGGGCGTTTTTATCCCAAAATTCGTCCCATTGATGTTGAACCTTAACTTTTCCACCCAACATTGGCTTTTCCACCCAACTGGGCCTTTTTACCCCAAATTCATCCCCATTGAGGTCCAACATTGACTTTTCCATCCAATTAGGGAGTTTTTACCCCAAAATTCTTCCCCATTGACCAAAATCTTGGGGTTTGGTCCAAAGGGAGCGTTTTTATCTCGAAATTTGTCCCATTGATGTTGAATCTTGACTTTTCCACCCAACTGGGTGTTTTTATCCAAAAAATCCATCCCCCTTGAGGCCCAGCGTTGGCTTTTCCTCCCAACTGGGCATTTTTATTCCAAATCCATCCTCGTTGATGTCCGACGTTGAATTTCTACCCAATTGGGGCGTTTTTATCCTAAAATTTGTCCCCATGGAAGTCCAATATTGGCTTTTCCACCCAAAGTTGACTTTTCCGTCCAATTGGAGCGTTTTTATCCCAAAACTCATCCCTGTCGACTTCCAACCTTGACTTTTCCATCCAATGTTGACTTTTTCACCCAATTGGGACGTTTTTATCCCAAAAATTCATCCCCATTGACCAAAATGTTGGGGTTTGGTCCAACGGGTGCATTTTTATCCCAAAATTTGTCCCCGTCGAGGTCCAACATTGACTTTTTCACCCAACATTGACTTTTCCGTCCAATTGGAGCGCTTTTATCCCCAAACTCATCCCTGTTGAGTTCCAACCTTGACTTTTCCATCCAACGTTGACTTTTTCACCCAATTGGGGTGCTTTTATCCCAAAATTCATCCCCATTCACCAAAATTTGGGTTTTGGTCCAACGGGGGCATTTTTATCGCCAAATTTGTCCCCATTGAGGTCCAATATTGAGTTTTCCACCCAACGGTGACTTTTCCATCCAATTGGAGCATTTTTATCCCAAAATTCATCCCCATTGGCCAAAATGTTGGGTTTTGGTTCAACGGGGGCGTTTTTATCTCAAAATTTGTCCCATTGATGTTGAATCTTGACTTCTTCACCCAACATTGGCTTTTCCACACAACTGGGACAATTTTATCCCCAGAATTCATCCCCATTGACCAAAATGTTGGGTATTGGTCCAACGGGGGCGTTCTTATCCTGAAATTTGTCCCCATTGAAGTCCAATATTGACTTTTTCACCCAACGTTGACTTTTCCATCCAATTGGAGCGTTTTTATCCCAAAACTCATCCCTGTTGAGTTCCAACCTTGACTTTTCCATCCAGCGTTGACTTTTTCACCCAACTGGAGCGTTTTTATCCCAAAATTCATCCCCATTGACTAAAGTCTTGGGGTTTGGTCCAACGGGGGCGTTTTTATCTCAAAATTTGTCCCATTGATGTTGAACATTGACTTTTCCGCCCAACACTGACTTTTCCACACAATTGGAGCATTTTTATCAGGAATCCATCCTCATTGATGCCCGAGCTAGTTGACTTTTCCTTACCCAATTGGAGCGTTTTTATCCAGATTCATCCCCATTGACTCAAAGTCGTGGTTTTTGATCCACGGGAAGCGTTTTATCCAAATTTGTCCATTGATGTTAACCTTGACTTTTTCCACCCAACATTGGCTTTTTCGCAAACTGGGCTTTTTACGCAAATTCATACCCCATTGAGGTCAACATGACTTTTCTATACAATTTGAGAGTTTTTACCCCAAAATTCTTCCCCATTGACCAAAATCTTGGGGTTTGGTCCAAAGGGAGCGTTTTTATCCCGAAATTTGTCCCATTGATGTTGAATCTTGACTTTTTCACCCAACTGGGTGTTTTTATCCAAAAATCCATCCCCCTTGAGGCCCAGCGTTGGCTTTTCCACCCAACTGGGCATTTTTATTCCAAATCCATCCTTGTTGATGTCCGACGTTGACTTTTCTACCCAATTGGGGCGTTTTTATCCCAAAATTTTTCCCCATTGAAGTCCAATATTGGTTTTTCCACCCAAAGTTGACTTTTCCGTCCAATTGGAGTGTTTTTATCCCAAAACTCATCCCTGTCGAGTTCCAACCTTGACTTTTCCATCCAATGTTGACTTTTTCACCCAATTGGGACGTTTTTATCCCAAAAATTCACCCCATTGACCAAAATAGTGGGGTTTGGTCCAACGGGGGCGTTTTTATCCCAAAATTTGTCCCCGTTGCGGTGCAACATTGACTTTTTCACCCAACATTGACTTTTCCATCCAATTGGAGCGCTTTTATCCCAAAACTCATCCCTGTTGAGTTCCAACCTTGACTTTTCCATCCAACGTTGACTTTTTCACCCAATTGGGGTGCTTTTATACCAAAATTCATCCCCATTCACCAAAATGTTCGGGTTTGGTCCAATAGGGGCGTTTTTATCCCAAAATTTGTCCCCATTGAGGTCCAATATTGAGTTTTCCACCCAACGTTGACTTTTCCATCCAAGTGGAGCATTTTTGTCCCAAAATTCATCCCCATTGGCCAAAATGTTGGGTTTTGGTCCAACGGGGGCGTTTTTATCCCAAAATTTGTCCCATTGATGCTGAATCTTGACTTCTTCACCCAACATTGGCTTTCCCACCCAACTGGGCCTTTTTCCCCAAAATTCATCCTTGTTGAGCTCCAACCTTGGCTTTTTCACAAAACTGTGGCGTTTTTATCCCAAAATTCTTCCCCATTGACCAAAGTCTCGGGGTTTGGTCCAACGGGGGCATTTTTATCTCAAAATTTTTTCCCCTTGAAGTCCAATATTGAGTTTTCCACCCAATGTTGACTTTTCCGTCAAATTGGAGCATTTTTATCCCAGAAATTCATCCCCATTGACCAGAAAGTTTGGGTTTTGGACCAAAGGGAGCGTTTTTATCCCAAAATTTGACCCATTGACGTTGAACATTGACCTTTTCACCCAATATTGACTTTTCCGTCCAATCGGGGTGTTTTTATCCCAAAATTCATCCCCATTGACAAAAATGTTGGGGTTTGGTCCAACGGGGGCGTTTTTATCCCAAACTTTTTCCCCATTGAGGTCCAATATTGGCTTTTCCATCCAATGTTGATCTTTCCGTCCAATTGGAGCGCTTTTATCCCAAAACTCATCCCTGTTGAGTTCCAACCTTGACTTTTCCATCCAACGTTGACTTTTTCACCCAATTGTGGTGCTTTTATCACAAAATTCACCCCCATTGACCAAAATGTTGAGTTTTGGTAGGATGGGGGCATTTTTATCCCAAAATTTGTCCCCATTGAGGTCCAATATTGAGTTTTCCACCCAACGTTGACTTTTCCATCCAATTGGAGCATTTTTATCCCAAAATTCATCCCCATTGGCCAAAATGTTGGGTTTTGGACCTACGAGGGCGTTTTTATTCCAAAATTTGTCCCATTGATGTTGAATCTTGACTTCTTCACCCAACATTGGCTTTTCCACACAACTGCAGCATTTTTATCCCAAAAATATATCCCCATTGTCCAAAAAGTTCGGTTTAGGCCAAACGGGGGCGTTTTTATCCTGAAATTTGTCCTATTGATGTTGAATCTTGACTTTTCCACCCAACTGGGCATTTTTATTCCAAATCCATCCTCGTTGATGTCCGACGTTGATATTTCCACTCAATTGGGGCGATTTTATCCTAAAATTTGTCCCCATGGAAGTCCAATATTGGCTTTTCCACCCAAAGTTGACTTTTCTGTCCAATTAGAGCGTTTTTATCCCAAAATTCATCACTGTTGAGTTCCAATTTTGACTTTTCCATCCAACGTTGACTTTTTCACCAAATTGGGTGCTTTTATCCCAAAAATTCATCCCCATAGACCAAAATGTTGGGTTTTGGTCCAACGGGGGCGTTTTTAACCCAAAATTTGTCCCATGGACATTGAATCTTCACTTCTTCACCCAACATTGGCTTTTCCACACAACTGGGGCATTTTTATCCCAAAAATTCATCCTCATTTTCCAAAATGTTGGGGTTTTGGCCCAAGGGGGGCGTTTTTATCCCGAAATTTGTCCTCTTTGAGATCCAATATTGACTTTTTCACCCAACGTTGACTTTTCCATCCAATTGGAGCGTTTTTATCTTAAAACTCATCCTTGTTGAGATCCAACCTTGACTTTTTCATCCAGCGTTGACTTTTTCACCCAACTGGAGTGTTTTTATACCGAAATTCATCCCCATTGACCAAAATGTTGGGGTTTGGTCCAACGGGGGCGTTTTTATCTCAAAATTTTTCCCATTGACATTGAACCTTGACTTTTCCACCCAACATTGGCTTTTCCACACAACTGGGGCATTTTTATCCCAAAAATTCATCCCTGTTCAGTTCCAACCTTGACTTTTCACCCAAGTGGGGCGTTTTTATCCCAAAATTCTTCCCCATTGACCAAAGTCTTGGGGTTTGGTCCAACGGGGGCATTTTTATCCCGAAATTTTTCCCCCTTAAAGTCCAATATTGAGTTTTCCACCCAATATTGACTTTTCCATCTAATTGGAGCATTTTTATCCCAAAAATTCATCGCCATTTACCAGAATGTTAGGTTTTGGACAAACGTAGGTGTTTTTATCCCAAAATTTGACCCAATGACATAGAACACTGACTTTTTCCCCCAACATTGACTTTTGCGTCCAATTGGGGTGTTTTTATCCCAAAAATTCATCCCCACTGACCAAAATGATGGGTTTTGGTCCAACTGGAGCATTTTTATCCCAAAATTCATCCCCATTGACCAAAGTCTTGGAGTTTCGTCCAACGGGGGTGTTTTTATCTCAAAATTTGTCCCATTGATGTTGAACATTGACTTTTCTGCCCAAACCTGACTTTTCCACCCAATTGGGGCATTTTTATCACAAATCCATCCTCATTGATGCCCGACGTTGACTTTTCTACCCAATTGGAGCATTTTTAACCCCAAATTCTTCCCCATTGACCAAAGTCGTGGGTTTTGATCCAACGGGGGCGTTTTTATCCCAAAATTTGTCCCATGGATGTTGAACCTTGACTTTTCCACCCAACAATGGCTTTTCCA
>JAVTVJ010005195.1:0-20408 GCA_034509425.1 Eopsaltria australis | reverse complement strand
ACCCTCCTCCAAACTGACATCAAGAAACTGGGAGGCAGAGCTCTCTTTCTCAGAGAAAAGGGACACTTTTTGTGTCCCGGCCCTAAGGCACTGAGCTCCCGGACGCTACCTGAAATGCCTCATGGATCAACATCCTTCCCAGACCCAAGCTGCCATCAGCTAGAACTCTGGCGGCAATTGTAGGGCTAAATGCCTCCTAAAAACTGGCATCATGCATCTGGTGGACTGAGCTTTCTTTCACATGGAAATGCGCCATTGTTTGCATCAAAGGCCACATATCTGGGAGTTGACAGCCGCATGCTGAAATTCCGCATGGATTAAGATTCCTCACAGACCCAAGCTGCCACCGACAAGGACACTGACTGCCCTTGCAGGGCCAAAACCCTCCTCCAAACTGACCATCAAGAAACTGGGGGCAGATGTTCTCTTTTCAGGAAAAAGGGACAGTTTTGTGTCCCTGGCCCTAAGGCACTCTGCTCCCGGACGCCACTGAATTCGTATGAATCAAGATTATTCGCTGACGCCAGCTGCCATCAACCAGGACTCTGGTTGCATTTGTAGGGCTAAAACCTCCCAGAAAACCGATATCATGAATCTGGGGGCCTAAGTTTTCTTTCACGTGGAAAAGTGCCATCATTTGTATCGTAGTCCCCCTGTCTGAGAGTTGACTGCCGCCTCTTCAAATTCCGCATGGAGCAAGATCCCTCACAGACCCAAGCTGCCACCGACAAGGACCCTGGCTGCCCTTGCAGGGCCAAAACCCTCCTCCAAACTGACATCAAGAAAATGGGGGGCAGAGCTCTCGTTCTCAGAGAAAAGGGACACTTCTTGTGTCCCGGCCCTAAGGCACTGTGCTCCCTGCGTTCTCCTGATATTCCGTATGGATCAGAATTCCTTGCAGACCCAAGCAGCCACCGAGAAGGACCCTGGCTGCCCTTGCAGGGCCAAAATCCTCCTCCAAACTGACATCAAGAAACTGGGGGGCAGAGTTCTCTTTCTCACAGGAAAGGGACGCTTTTTGTGTCCCGGCCCTAAGGCACTCTGCTCCCGGACGCCACCTGAAATTCCGTTATGGACAAGATTTTCGATGACGCAAGCTGCCATCAACCAGGACTCTGGTTGCAATTTGTAGGCTAAAACCCCCACAAAAGGATATCATGAATCTGGGGGCCTAGTTTTCTTTCACTGGAAAAAAGTGCCATCATACGAATCGTAGCGCCCCCTTCTGGGAGTCGACTGCCGCCTCTTGAAATTCCGCATGGAGCAAGATCCCTCACAGACCCAAGCTGCCACCGCACAAGCGACCCTGGCTACCCTTGCAGGGGCCAAAACCCTCCTCCAAACTGGCATCAAGAAACTGGGGGCAGACTTTCTCTTTCTCAGAGAAAGGCGACACTTTTTGTGTCCTGGCCCTAAGGCACTGTGCTCCCGGACGCCACCTGAAATGCCACACGGATCATGATCCTTCCCAGAGCGAAGCTGCCATCAACTAGAACTCTGGCGGCAAATGTAGGGCTAAATGCCTCCTAAAAACTGGCATCATGGATATGGGGGACTGAGTTTTCTTTCACTTGGAAACGCGCCATGGTTTGTATCGAAGGCCACATATCTTGGAGTTGACAGTCTCATGCTAAAATTCCGCATGGATTAAGATTCCTCGCAGTCCCAAGCTGCCAACGAGAAGGACCCTGGCGGCCTTTGCAGGGCCAAAACCCTCCTCCAAACTGACATCAAGAAACTGGGGGGCAGAGCTCTCTTTCTCAGAGAAAAGGGACACTTGTTGTGTCCCGGCGCTAAGGCCCTGTGCTCCCGGACGCCACCTGAAATTTCGTATGAATCAAGATTATTCGCTGATGCAAGCTGCCATCAACCAGGACTCTGGTTGCATTTGTAGGGCTAAAACCCCCCACAAAACCGATATCATGAATCTGCGGGCCTAAGTTTTCTTTCACGTGGAAAAGTGCCATCATTTGTATAGTAGGCCCCCTGTCTGGGAGTCGACTGCCGCCTCTTCAAATTCAGCATGGAGCAAGATCCCCCACAGACCCAAGCTGCCACCGACAAGGACCCTGGCTACCTTTGCAGGGCCAAAACCCTTCTCCAAATTGACATCAAGAAAGTGGGGGGCAGAGTTCTCTTTCTCATGAAAAGGGACACTTTTTGTGTTTCGGCCCTAAGGCACTCTGCTCCCGGACGCCACCTGAAATTCCGTATGGATGAAGATTATTCGCTGACGCAAGATGCCATCAACCAGGACTCTGGTTGCATTTGTAGGGCCAAAACCCTCCACAAAACCGACATCATGAATCTGCGGGCCTAAGTTTTCTTTCACGCGAAAAAGTGCCATCATTTGTATCGTAGGCCCCCTGTCTGGGAGTCGACTGCCGCCTCTTCAAATTCCGCATGGAGCACGATCCCTCACAGACCCAAGCTGCCACCGAAAAGGACCCTGGCTGCCCTTGCAGGGCCAAAACCCTCCTCCAAACTGACATCAAGAAACTGGGGGGCAGAGTTCTCTTTCCCAGAGAAAAGGGACTTTTTTGTGTCCCGGCCCTAAGGCACTGTGCTCCCTGCTGCCTGCTGAAATTCCGCATGGATCAAGATCCCTCACAGACCCAAGCTGCCACCGACAAGGACCCTGGCTGCCCTTGCAGGGCCAAAACCCTCCTCCAAACTGACATCAAGAAACTGGGGGGCAGACTTCTTTTTCTCAGAGAAAAGGGACACTTTTTGTTTCTCGGCCCTAAGGCACTGTGCTCCCTCCTGCCTCTACGAATTCCGTATGGATCAAGATTCCTCGCAGACCCAAGCTGCCACCGACAGGGACCCTGGCTGCCCTTGCAGGGCCAAAACCCTCCTCCAAACTGACATCAAGAAAGTGGGGGCCAGAGTTCAATTTCTCAGAGAAAAAGACACTTTTTGTGTCCCGACCCTAAGGCACTCTGCTCCCCGACGCCCACCTGAAATTCCATAATGGATCAAAAGATTATTCGCTGCACGCAATGATGTATTGCAACCAGACTCTGGCTGCCCCTTGCAAGCCCAAAACCTCCACCCAAACCGGACATCATGAATCTGGGGGCTACGTTTTCTTTCACGTGGAAAAGTGCCATCATTTGCTGATCGTAGGCCCCCTGTCTTGGGAGTCGACTGCCGCCTCTTCAAATTCGCATGGAGCAAGATCCATCATAGACCCAAGCTGCCACCGACAAGGACCCTGGCTGGCCTTGCAGGGCCAAAACCCTCCTCCAAACTGACATCAAGAAAGTGGGGGGCAGACTTCTCTTTCTCAGAGAAAAGGGACACTTTTTGTGTCCCGGCCCTAAGGCACTGTGCTCCCGGACGCTACCTTAAATTCCGCATTTATCAACGTCCTTCCCAGACCCGAGCTGCCATCAACTAGAACTCTGGCTGCAATTGTAGGGCTAAATGCCTCCTAAAACTGGCATCATGCATCTGGGGGACTGAGTTTTCTTTCACTTGGAAATGCGCCATTGTTTGCATCGAAGGCCACATATCAGGGAGTTGACAGCCGCATGCTGAAATTCCGCATGGATTAAGATTCCTCGCAGACCCAAGCTGCCACCAAAAAGGACACTGACTGCCCTTGCAGGGCCAAAACCCTCCTCCAAACTGACATCAAGAAACTGGGGGGCAGAGTTCTCTTTCTCAGAGAAAACGGACAGTTTTTGTGTCCCGGCCCTAAGGCACTGTGCTCCCGGATGCCACCTGAAAATCCGTATGGATCAAGAATTTTCGCTGACGCAAGCTGCCATCAACCAGGACTCTGGTTGCATTTGTAGGGCTAAAATCCTCCTCCAAACCGACATCATGAATTCCGGGCCTAAGTTTTCTTTCACGTGGATAAGTGCCATCATTGTATCGTAGGCCCCATGTCTGGGAATCAACTGCCGCCTCTTCAAATTCCGCATGGAGCAAGATCTATCACAGACCCAAGCTGCACCCGGGAAGGACCCTGGCTGCCCTTGCAGGGCCAAAACCCTCCTCCAAACTGACGTCAGCAAACTGGGGGGCAGAGTTCTCTTTCTCAGAGAAAAGGGACACTTTTTGTTTCCCGGCCCTAAGGCACTGTGCTCCCGGATGCCTCCTGAAATTCCGCATGGATCAAGAATCCTCGCAGACCCAAGCTGCCATCGACAAGGCCTGGCTGCCCCTTGCAGGCGCCAAAAACCCTCTTCCAAACTGACATCAGAAACTGGGGGCAATTTCTCTTTCTTCAGAGGAAAAAAGGGACACTATTTTATTTGTCCGGCCCGAAGGCACTTCTGCTCCGGACGCCACCTGAATTCCGTATGGCATCAAGATTATTCGTGACGCAAGATGCCATCAACAAGGACTCTGGTTGCATTTTGTAGGCCTAAAACCCCCCACCAAACCCGATAATCTGAATCTGGGGGCCTAAGTTTCTTTCACGTGGAAAAGTGCCATCATTTGTATCGTAGGCCCCCTGTCTGGGAGTCGACTGCCGCCTCTTCAAATTCCGCATGGAGCAAGATCCCTCACAGACCCAAGCTGCCACCGACAAGGACCCTGGCTGCCCTTGCAGGGCCAAAACCCTCCTCCAAACTGACATCAAGAAAGTGGGGGGCAGAGTTCTCTTTCTCAGAGAAAAGGGACACTTTTTGTGTCCCGGCCCTAAGGCACTCTGCTCCCTGCTACCTCCTGAAAATTCGTATGGATCAAGATTCCTCGCAGACCCAAGGTGCCACAATAAAGAGCCCTGGCTGCCCTTGCAGGGCCAAAACCCTCCTCCAAACTGACATCAAGAAACTGGGGGGCAGACTTCTCTTTCTCAGAGAAAAGGGACACTTCTTGTTTCTCGGCCCTAAGGCACTGTGCTCCCTGCTGCCTCTACGAATTCCGTATGGATCAAGATTCCTCGCAGACCCAAGCTACCACCGACAGGGACCCTGGCTGCCCTTGCAGGGCCAAAACCCTCCTCCAAACTGACATCAAGAAAGTGGGGGGCAGAGTTCTCTTTCTCAGAGAAAACGGTCACTTTTCTTGTCCTGGCCCTAAGGCACTCTGCTCCCCGACGCCACCTGAAATTCCATATGGATCAAGATTATTCGCTGACGCAAGATGCTATCAACCAGGACTCTGGCTGCCCTTGCAAGCCCAAAACCCTCCACCAAACCGACATCATGAATCTGGGGGCCTAAGTTTTCTTTCACGTGGAAAAGTGCCATCATTTGTATCGTAGGCCCCCTGTCTGGGAGTCGACTGCCGCCTCTTCATATTCCGCATGGAGCAAAATCCCTCACAGACCCAAGCTGCCTCCGACTAGGACCCTGGCTGCCCTTGCAGGGCCAAAACCCTCCCCCAAACTGGCATCAGGAAACTGGGGGGCAGAGTTCTCTTTCTCAGAGAAAAGGGACACTTTTTGTGTCCCGGCCCTAAGGCACTCTGCTCCCGGACGCTACCTTAAATTCCGCATTTATCAAGGTCCTTCCCAGACCCAAGCTGCCATCAACTAGAACTCTGGCTGCAATTGTAGGGCTAAATGCCTCCAAAAAACTGGCATCATGCATCTGGGTGACTGAGTATACTTTCGCTTGGAAATGCGCCATTGTTTGCATCGAAGGCCACATATCTGGGAGTTGAGTGCCTCGTGCTGAAATTCCGCATGGATTAAGATTCCTCGCAGACCCAAGCTGCCACCGACAAGGACCCTGGCTGCCCTTGCAGGGCCAAAACCCTCCTCCAAACTGACATCAAGGAACTGGGGGGCAGAGTTCTCTTTCTCAGAGAAAAGGGACACTTCTTGTGTCCCGGCCCTAAGGCACTCTGCTCCCTGCTGCCTCCTGATATTCCGCATGGAGCAAGATGCCTCAAAGACCCAAGCTGCCACCGACGAGGACCCTGGCTGCCCTTGCAGGGCCAAAACCCTCCTCCAAACTGACATCAAGAAACTGGGGGGCAGAGTTCTCTTTCTCAGAGAAAACGGACACTTTTTGTGTCCCGGCCCTAAGGCACTTTGCTCCCGGACGCCACCTGAAATTCCGTATGGATCAAGATTATCGCTGACGCAAGCTGCCATTACCAGGACTCTGGTTGCATTTGTAGGGCTAAAATCCTCCTCCAAACCGACATAATGAATTCCGGGCCTAAGTTTTCTTTCACGTGGAAAGTGCCATCATTTGTATGTAGGCCCCATGTCTGGGAATCAACTGCCGCCTCTTCAAATTCCGCATGGAGCAAGATCCCTCACAGAAGAAACTGGGGGGCAGAGTTCTCTTTCTCAGAGAAAGGGACCCTTTTTGTGTACCAGCTCTAGGCACTGTGCCCTGGGCATACACCTGAAATGCCCACAGGATAAAGATCGCTTCAGACCAAGCTGCCATCAACTAGAACTCTGGCTGCAATTGTAGGGATAAATGCCTCCTAAAAACTGGCATCATGCATCTGGGGACTGAGTTTTCTTTCACATGGAAAAGCGCCATTGTTTGTATCTAAGGCCACATATCTGGGAGTTGACAGCCGCATGCTGAAATTCGCATGGATTAAGATTCCTCGCAGACCCAAGCTGCCACCGACAAGGACCCTGGCTGCCCTTGCAGGGCCAAAACCCTCCTCCAAACTGACATCAAGAAAGTGGGGGGCAGAGTCCTCTTTCTCAGAGGAAAGGGACGCTTTTTGTTTCTCGGCCCTAAGGCACTGTGCTCCCTGCTGCCTCCTGAAATTCCGTATGGATCAAGATCCCTCGCAGACCCAAGCAGCCACCGACAAGGACCCTGGCTGCAATTGTAGGGCTAAATGCCTCCTAAAAACTGGCATCATGCATATGGGGGACTTAGTTTTCTTTCACTTGGAAAAGCGTCATTGGTAGTATCGAAGGCCACATATCTGGGAGTTGACAGCCGCATGCTGAACTTCCGCATGGATTAAGATTCCTCGCAGACCCAAGCTGCCACCAGGAAAGACCCTGGCTGCCCTTGCAGGGCCAAAACCCTCCTCCAAACTGACATCAAGAAACTGGGGGGCAGAGTTCTCTTTCTCAGAGAAAAGGGACACTTTTTGTATCCCTGCTCTAAAGCACTCTGCTTCCGGACGCCACCTGAAATTCTGTATGGATCAAGATTATTCGATGATGCAAGCTGCCATCAACCAGGACTCTGGATGCATTTGTAGGGCTAAAACCCTCCACCAAACCGACATCATGAATCTGGGGGCCTAAGTTTTCTTTCACGTCGAAAAGTGCCATCATTTGTATCGTAGGTCCCTTGTCTGGGAGTCGACTGCCGCCTCTTCAAATTCCGCATGGAGCAAGATCCCTCACAGACCCAAGCTGCCACCGACAAGGACCCTGGCTGCCCTTGCAGGGCCAAAACCCTCCTCCAAACTGACATCAAGAAACTGGGGGACAGAGTTCTCTTTCTCAGAGAAAAGGGACACTTTTTGTGTCCTGGCCCTAAGGCACTGTGCTCCCTCCTGCCTCCTGAAAATTCGTATGGATCAAGATTCCTCGCAGACCCAAGGGACCACAATAAAGAGCCCTGGCTGCCCTTGCAGGGCCAAAACCTTCCTCCAAACTGACATCAAGAAACTGGGGGGCAGAGTTCTCTTTCTCAGAGAAAAGGGACACTTTTTGTGTCACAGCCCTAAGGCACTGTGCTCCCGGACGCCACCTGAAATTCCGTATGGATCAAGATTATTCGATGACGCAAGCTGCCATCAACCAGGACTCTGGTTCCATTTGTAGGGCTAAAACCCTCCACCAAACCGACATCATGAATCTGGGGCCCTAAGTTTTCTTTCACGTGGAAAAGTGCCATCATTTGTATCGTAGCCCCCCTGTCTTGGAGTCGACTGCCGCCTCTTCACATTCCGCATGGAGCAAGATCCCTCACAGACCCAAGCTGCCTCCGACTAAGACCCTGGCTGCCCTTGCAGGGCCAAAACCCTCCCCCAAACTGGCATCAAGAAACTGGGGGGCAGAGTTCTCTTTCTCAGAGAAAAGGGACACTTTTTGTGTCCCGCCCCTAAGGCACTGTGCTCCCGGACGCTACCTGAAATTCCGCATTTATCAAGGTCCTTCCCAGACCCAAGCTGCCATCAACTAGAACTCTGGCTGCAATTGTAGGGCTAAATGCCTCCTAAAAACTGGCATCATTCATCTGGGGGACTGAGTTTTCTTTCACTTGGAAATGCTCCACTCTTTGCATCGAAGGCCACATATCTGGGAGTTGACTGCCTCATGTTGAAATTCCGCATGGATTAAGATTCCTCGCAGATCCAAGCTGCCACCAACAAGGACCCTGCCTGCCCTTGCAGGGCCAAAACCCTCCTCCAAACTGGCATCAGGAAAGTGGGGGGCAGAGTTCTCTTTCTCAGAGAAAAGGGACACTTTTTGTGTCCCGGCCCTAAGGCACTCTGCTCCCGGACGCCACCTGAAATTCCGTATGGATCAAGATTATTCGATGATGCAAGCTGCCATAAACCAGGACTCTGGTTGCATTTGTAGGGCCAAAACCCTCCACCAAACCGACATCATGAATCTGGGGGCCTAAGTTTTCTTTCACGTGGAAAAGTGCCATCATTTGTATCGTAGGCCCCCTGTCTGGGAGTCGACTGCCGCCTCTTCACATTCCGCATGGAGCAAGATCTCTCACAGACCCAAGGTTCCTCCGACTAGGACCCTGGCTGCCCTTGCAGGGCCAAAACCCTCCTCCAAACTGACATCAAGAAACTGGGGGGCAGAGTTCTCTTCACAGAGAAAACCGACACTTTTTGTGTCCTAGCTCTAAGGCACTGTGCTCCGAGACGCAACCTGAAATGCCACACGGATAAAGATCCTTCCCAGACCCAAGCTGCCATCAACTAGAACTCTGGCTGCAATTGTAGGGCTAAATGCCTCCTAAAACTGGCATCATGCATCTGGGGGACTGAGTTTTCTTTCACTTGGAAATGCGCCATTGTTTGCATCGAAGGCCACATATCTGGGAGTTGACAGCCGCATGCTGAAATTCCGCATGGATTAAGATTCTCGCATGCCAAGCTGCCACCAACAAAGGACCCTGGCTGCCTCGCGGAGACCAAAACCCTCCTCAAACTGACATCCAAAGACTGGGGGAGACAGAGTTCTCTTTCTCAGAGAAAAGGGACACTTTGTATCCCGGCCCTAAGGCACTGTGCTCCCTGGTGCCTGCCTCCTGATATTCGTATGGATCAAGATGCCTCCTGTGAACCCAAAGCTGGCACCGACAAAGGACCCTGGCTGCCTTGCAGGTCAAAACCCTCCTCCAAACTGACATCAAAATTTGGGGGCAGAGTTCTCTTTCTCAAGGAAAGCGGACCTTTATGTGTCCAGCCCTAAGACACTCTGCTCCCTGCATCCCTCCCTGAAATTCATTATGGATCAAGATTATTACCATTTGTATGGCTGCCATCAACCAGGACTCTGGTTGCATTTGTAAGGGCCAAAACCCTCCTGGAAACCGACATCGGCCATCAGGGACTGAGTTTTCTTTCACTTGGAAATGGGCCATTGTATGCATCGAACCGACACATCTCTGGGAGTTGAGAGCCGCATGCTGAAATTCCGCAGGGATTAAGATTCCTCGCAGGCCCAAGCTGCCACCAAGAAGGACCCTGGCTGCCCTTGCAGGGCCAAAACCCTCCTCCAAACTGACATCAAGAAACCTGGGGGGCAGAGCTCTCTTTCTCAGAGAAAAGAACACTTTTGTGTCCCGGCCCTAAGGCACTCTGCTCAGACTTCTTCCTGATATTCGTATGGATCCAAGATTCCTCACTTGGACCCAAGCCCCTTACCGACAGGGACCCTGGCTGCCCTTGCAGGGGCCAAAACCTCCTCAAACTGACATCAAAGAGCTGGAATAAAACTATAACTTTCTCAGAGAAAAGGGACACTTTTTGTGTCCTGCCCCTAAGGCACTGTGCTCCCAGTCGCCACCTTGAAATTCCGTATGGATCAAGATTATTCGCTGACGCAAGCTGCCATCAACCAGGACTCTGGTTGCATTTGTAGGGCCAAACCCCTCCACCAAACCGACATCATGAATCTGGGGGCCTAAGTTTTCTTTCACGTGGAAAAGTGCCATCATTTGTATCGTAGGCCCCCTGTCTGGGAGTCGACTGCCGCCTCTTCAAATTCCGCATGGAGCAAGATCCCTCACAGACCCAAGCTGCCACCGACAAGGACCCTGGCTGCCCTTGCAGGGCCAAAACCCTCCTCCAAACTGACATCAAGAAAGTGGGGGGCAGAGTTTTTTTCTCAGAGAAAAGGTACACTATTTGTGTCCCAGCCCTAAGGCACTGTGCTCCCTGCTGCCTCCTGAAAATTCGTATGGATCAAGATTCCTCGCAGACCCAAGGTGCCACAATAAAAAGCCCTGGCTGCCCTTGCATGGCCAAAACCCTCCTCCAAACTGACATCAAGAAACTGTGGGGCAGAGTTCTCTTTCTCAGAGGAAAGGGACACTATTTGTTTCTCGGCCCTAAGGCACTGTGCTTCCTGCTGCCTCCTTAAATTCCGTATGGATCAAGATTCATCGCAGACCCAAACTGCCAACGACTAGGACCCTGGCTGCCCTTGCAGGGCCAAAACCCTCCTCCAAACTGACATCAAGAAAGTGGGGGGCAGAGTTCTCCTTCTCAGAGAAAAGGGACAATTTTTGTGTCTCGGCCCTAAGGCATTCTGCTCCCTGCTGCCTCTTCAAATTCCATATGGATCAAGATTCCTCACAGACCCAAGCTTCCTCCGACTAGGACCCTGGTTGCCTTTGCAGGGCCAAAACCCTCCTCCAAACTGACATCAAGAAACTGGGGGGCAGAGTTCTCTTCACAGAGGAAACCGACACTTTTCTTGTCCCAGCTCTAAGGCACTGTGCTCCCGGACGCCACCTGAAATGCCACACGGATAAAGATCCTTCCCAGACCCAAGCTGCCATCAGCTAGAACTCTGGCTGCAATTGTAGGTCTAAATGCCTGCTAAAAACTGGCATCATGCATCTGGGGGACTGAGTTTTCTTTCACTTGGAAAAGCGCCATTGTTTGTATCGATAGCCACATATCTGGGAGTTGACAGCCGCATGGTGAAATTCCGCATGGATTAAGATTCCTCGCAGACCCAAGCTGCCATCGACTAGGACCCTGGCTGCCCTTGCAGGGCCAAAACCCTCCTCCAAACTGACATCAAGAAACTGGGGGGCAGAGCTCTTTCTCAGAGAAAACGGACACTTTTGGTGTCCTGGCCCTAAGGCACTCTGCTCCCGGACACCACCTGAAATTCCATATGGATCAAGATTATTCGCTAATGAAAGATGCTATCAACCAGGACTCTGGCTGCCCTTGCAGGGCCAAAACTCTCCACCAAACCGACATCATGAATCTGGGGGCCTAAATTTTCTTTCACGTGGAAAAGTGCCATCATTTGTATCGTAGGCCCCCTGTCTGGGAGTCGACTGCCGCCTCTACAAATTCCACATGCAGCAAGATCCCTCACAGACCCAAGCTGCCACCGAACAGGACCCTGGCTGCCCTTGCAGGAGCCAAAACCGTCCTCCAAACTGACATCAAGAAACTGGGGGGCAGAGTTCTCTTTCTCAGAGGAAAGGGACACTATTTGTTTCTCGGCCCTAAGGCACTACGCTTCCTGCTGCCTCCTGAAATTCCGTATGGATCAAGATCCCTAGCAGACTCAAGCTGCCACCGACAAGGACCCTGGCTGCCATTGCAGGGCCAAAACCCTCCTCCAAACTGGCGTCAAGAAACTGGGGGGCAGAGTTCTCTTTCTCAGAGGAAAGGGACACTTTTTGTGTACCGGCCCTAAGGCACTCTGCTCCCGGACACTACCTGAATGTCTGCATGGATCAAGATCCTTCCCAGACCCAAGCTGCCATCAACTAGAACTCTGGCTGCAATTGTAGGGATAAATGCCTCCTAAAAACTGGCATCATGCATCTGGGGTACTGAGTTTTCTTTCACGTGGAAAAGCGCCATTGTTTGTATCCAAGGCCACGTATCTGGGAGTTGACAGCCGCATGCTGAAATTCCGCATCAATTAAGATTCCTCGCAGACCCAAGCTGCCACCGACAAGGACCCTGGCTGCCCTTGCACGGCCAAAACCCTCCTCCAAACTGACATCATGAATCTGGGGGCCTAAGTTTCCTTTCACGTGGAAAAGTGCCATCATATGTATTGTAGGCCCCTGTCTGGGAGTCGACTGCCGCCTCTTCAAATTCCGCATGGAGCAAGATCCCTCACAGTCTCAAGCTGCCACCGACAAGGACCCTGGCTGCCCTTGCAGGGCAAAAACCCTCCTCCAAACAGACATCCAGAAACTGGGGGGCAGACTTCTCTTTCTCAGAGGAAACGGACACTTTTGTGTCCCGGCCCTAAGGGCACTCCTGCTCCATGTCTTCCTCCTGATATTCCGGTATGGATCCGATTCCTCGCGCAGACCCAAGCTGCCATTGACAGGGACCCTGGCTGCCCTTGCATGGCCAAAACCCTCCTCCAAACTGACATCAAGAAACTGGGGGGCAGAGTTCTCTTTCTCAGAGAAAAGGGACACTTTTTGTTTCTCGGCCCTAAGGCATTCTGCTCCCTGCTGCCTCTTCAAATTCCGTATGGATCAAGATTCCTCGCAGACCCAAGCTGCCACCAAGAAGGACCCTGGCTGCCCTTGCAGGTCAAAACCCTCCCCTCCAAACTGACATCAAGAAACTGGGGGCAGACTTCTCTTTCTCAGAGAGAGGGACCTTTTTTGTATCCCGACCTAAGGCACTGTGCTCCCAGGACGCCACCTGAAATTCTGTATGGATCAAGATTGTTAAGCTGGCGCAGAAGCTGCCATCAACCAGGACTCTGGCTGCAATTGTAAGGTCTAAATGCCTGCTAAAACTGGCATCATGCATCTGGGGACTGGAGTTTTTCTTTCACGCTTGGAAAGCGCCATTGTTTGAATGAGAGACCGCATTATCTGGGAGTTGACAGCCGCATGCTGAGGGGAATTCCATCGATTAAAGATTCCTCACGAAGACGCAGCTGCCACCGACTGGGACCCTGGCTGCCCTTGCAGAACCAAAACCCTCCTCAAACTGACATCAAGAGCTAGAGGTAGAGTTCCTCTCTCAGAGAAAGGGACAATTTTCTTGTCGACCTAAGCATGTGCTCCCTGCTGCCTCCTGAAAATCCGCCTGGATCAAGATTCCTCGCTGACACAAGATACCACCGACAAGGACCCTGGCTGCCCTTGCAGGGCCAAAACCCTCCTCCAAACTGACATCAAGAAACTGGGGGGCAGAGTTCTCTTTCTCAGAGGAAAGGGACACTATTTGTTTCTCGGCCCTAAGGCACTGTGCTTCCTGCTGCCTCCTGAGATTCCGTATGTATCAAGATCCCTCGCAGACCCAAGCTGCCACAAACAAGGACCCTGGCTGCCCTTGCAGGGCCAAAACACTCCTCCAAACTGACATCAAGAAACTGGGGGGCAGAGTTCTCTTTCTCAGAGAAAAGGGACACTTTTTGTGTACCGGCCCTAAGGCACTCTGCTCCCGGACACTACCTGAAATTCCGCATGGATCAAGATCCTTCCCAGACCCAAGCTGCCATCAACTAGAACTCTGGCTGCAATTGTATGGATAAATGCCTCCTAATAACTGGCATCATGCATCTGGGGTACTGAGTTTTCTTTCACGTGGAAAAGCGCCATTGTTTGTATCGAAGGCCACATATCAGGGAGTTGACAGCCGCATGGTGAAATTCCGCATGGATTAAGATTCCTCGCAGACCCAAGCTGCCACCGACAAGGACCCTGGCTTCCCTTGCAGGGCTAAAACCCTCCTCCAAACTGACATCAAGAAAGTGGGGGGCAGAGTTCTCTTTCTCAGAGAAAAGGGACACTTTTTGTGTCCCGGCCCTAAGGCACTCTGCTCCCGAATGCCACTTGAAATTTCGTATGGATGAAGATTATTCGCTGACGCAAGCTGCCATCAACCAGGACTCTGGTTGCATTTGTAGGGCTAAAACCCTCCACCAAACCGACATCATGAATCTGGGGCCTAAGTTTCCTTTCACGTGGAAAAGTGCCATCATATGAATCGTAGGCCCCCTGTCTGAGAGTCGACTGCTGCCTCTTCAAATTCCGCATGGAGCAAGATCCCTCACAGACCCAAGCTGCCACTCACAGGGACCCTGGCTGCCCTTGCAGGGCCAAAACCCTCCTCCAAACTGACATCAAGAAACTGGGGGGCAGAGTTCTCTTTCTCAGAGAAAAGGGACACTTTTTGTGTCCCGGCCCTAAGGCACTCTGCTCCCGGACGCCACCTGAAATGCCACACGGATCAAGATCCTTCCCAGACCCAAGCTGCCATCAACTAGAACTCTGGCTGCAATTGTAGGGCTAAATGCCTCCTAAAAACTGGCATCATGCATCTGGGGGACTGAGTTTTCTTTCACTTGGAAATGCGACATTGTTTGCATCGAAGGCCACATATCTGGGAATTGACTGCCTCATGCTGAAATTCCGCATGGATTAAGATTCCTCGCAGACCCAAGCTGCCACAAACAAGGACACTGGCTTCCCTTGCAGGGCCAAAACCCTCCTCCAAACTGGCATCAAGAAACTGGGGGGCAGAGTTCTCTTTCTCAGAGAAAAGGGACACTTTTTGCGGCTCCGCCCTAAGGCACAGTGCTCCCGGACGCCACCTGAAATTCCGTATGGATCAAGATTATTCGCTGACCCAAGATGCCATCAACCAGGACTCTGGTTGCATTTGTAGGGCTAAAACCCTCCACCAAACCGACATCATGAATCTGGGGGCCTAAGTTTTCTTTCACGTGGAAAAGTGCCATCATTTGTATCGTAGGCCCCCTGTCTGGGAGTCGACTGCCGCCTCTTCAAATTCCGCATGGAGCAAGATCCCTCACAGACCCAAGCTGCCACCGACAAGGACCCTGGCTGCCCTTGCAGGGCCAAAACCCTCCTCCAAACTGACATCAAGAAAGTGGGGGGCAGAGTTCTCTTTCTCAGAGAAAAGGGACACTTTTTGTGTCCCGGCTCTAAGGCACTGTGCTCCCGGACGCCTCCTGAAATGCCACATGGATAAAGAACCATTCCCAGACCCAAGCTGCCATCAGCTAGAACTCTGGCTGCAATTGTAGGTCTAAATGCCTGTTAAAACTGGCATCATGCATCTGGGGGACTGAGTTTTCTTTCACTTGGAAAAGCGCCATTGTTTGTATCGATAGCCACATATCTGGGAGTTGACAGCCGCATGCTGAAATTCCGCATGGATTAAGATTCCTCGCAGACCCAAGCTGCCATCGACTAGGACCCTGGCTGCCCTTGCAGGGCCAAAACCCTCCTCCAAACTGACATCAAGAAACTGGGGGGCAGAGCTCTTTCTCAGAGAAAACGGACACTTTTTGTGTCCTGGCCCTAAGGCACTCTGCTCCCGGACAGCACCTGAAATTCCATATGGATCAAGATTATTCGCTAACGAAAGATGCTATCAACCAGGACTCTGGCTGCCCTTGCAGGGCCAAAACTCTCCACCAAACCGACATCATGAATCTGGGGGCCTAAATTTTCTTTCACGTGGAAAAGTGCCATCATTTGTATCGTAGGCCCCCTGTCTGGGAGTCGATTGCCGCCTCGTCAAATTCCGCATGGAGCAAGATCCCGCACAGACCCAGGCTGCCACCGACAAGGATCCTGGCTGCCCTTGCAGGGCCAAAACCCTCCTCCAAACTGACATCAAGAAACTGGGGGGCAGAGTTCTCTTTCTCAGAGGAAAGGGACACTATTTGTTTCTCGGCCCTAAGGCACTACGCTTCCTGCTGCCTCCTGAAATTCCGTATGGATCAAGATCCCTAGCAGACTCAAGCTGCCACCGACAAGGACCCTGGCTGCCATTGCAGGGCCAAAACCCTCCTCCAAACTGACATCAAGAAACTGGGGGGCAGAGTTCTCTTTCTCAGAGGAAAGGGACACTTTTTGTGTACCGGCCCTAAGGCACTCTGCTCCCGGACACTACCTGAAATTCTGCATGGATCAAGATCCTTCCCAGACCCAAGCTGCCATCAACTAGAACTCTGGCTGCAATTGTAGGGATAAATGCCTCCTAAAAACTGGCATCATGCATCTGGGGTACTGAGTTTTCTTTCACTTGGAAATGCGCCATTGTTTGCATCGAAGGCCACATATCTGGGAGTTGACAGCCGCATGCTGAAAATTCCGCATGGATTAAGATTCCTCACAGACCCAAGCTGCACCGACAAGGACCCACAAAGCTTGCGCCCACTTTTTGGCAAACCACTCCTGCAAACTGACATCATGAATCTAGGGCCTAAGTTTCACCCTTTCCGCATTGGAAAGTGCCATCACCTTATGTATTGTAGGCCTATCTGGGAGTCGACTGCCGCCTCTTCCAAATTTCCATGGAGGCAAGATCCCTCCTACAGTCTCAAGCTGCCACCGACAAGGACCCTGGCTGCCCTTGCAGGGCAAAAACCCTCCTCCAAACTGACATCCAGAAACTGGGGGGCAGACTTCTCTTTCTCAGAGAAAAGGGACACTTTTTGTGTCCCGGCCCTAAGGCACTCTGCTCCATGCTTCCTCCGTATATTCCGTATGGATCAGGATTCCTCGCAGACCCAAGCTGCCACCGACAAGGACCCTGGCTGCCCTTGCAGGGCCAAAACCCTCCTCCAAACTGACATCAAGAAAGTGGGGGGCAGAGTTCTCTTTCTCAGAGAAAAGGGACACTTTTTGTGTCCCGGCCCTAAGGCATTCTGCTCCCTACTGCCTCTTCAAATTCCGTATGGATCAAGATTCCTCGCAGACCCAAGCTGCCACCGACAAGGACCCTGGCTGCCCTTGCAGGGCCAAACCCTCCTCCAAGCTTTCATCAAGAGTTCTCTTTCTCAGAGAAAAGGGACACTTTTGTATCCCGGCCCTAAGGCACTCTGCTCCCGGACGCCACCTGAAATGCCGCATAGATCAAGATCCTTCCCAGACCCAAGCTGCCATCAACTAGAACTCTGGCTGCAATCGTAGGGCTAAATGCCTCCTAAAAACTGGCATCATGCATCTGGCGGACTGAGTTTTCTTTCACATGGAAAAGCGCCATTGTTTGAATCGAAGGCCACATATCTGGGAGTTGACAGCCGCATGCTGAAATTCCGCATCGATTAAGATTCCTCACAGACCCAAGCTGCCACCGACTAGGACCCTGGCTGCCCTTGCAGAGCCAAAACCCTCCTCCAAACTGACATCAAGAAACTGGGGGGCAGAGTTCTCTTTCTCAGAGAAAAGGGACAATTTTCTTGTCCCGACCTAAAGGCACTGTGCTCCCTGCTGCCTCTTCCAATTCCGTATGGATCAAGATTCCTCGCAGGGGAAAAACCCCCCCCCCAAGGTTGGGGGCCCACCCCCCGACCCAAGGGGGAACCCCTGGCTGCCCTTGCAGGGCCAAAACCCTCATCCAAACTGACATCAAGCAACTGGGGGGCAGAGTTCTCTTTCTCAGAGAAAAGGGACACTTTTTGTGTCCCGGCCCTAAGGCACTGTGCTCCCTGCTGCCTCCTGACAATACGTAAGGATCAAGATCCCTCGCAGACCCAAGCTGCCACCGACAAGGACCATGGCATGCACCTTGCAGGGCCAAAACACTCCTCCAAACTGACATCAAGAAACTGGGGGGCAGAGTTCTCTTTCTCAGAGAAAAGGGACACTTTTTGTGTACCGGCCCTAAGGCACTCTGCTCCCGGACACTACCTGAAATTCCGCATGGATCAAGATCCTTCCCAGACCCAAGCTGCCATCAACTAGAACTCTGGCTGCAATTGTATGGATAAATGCCTCCTAATAACTGGCATCATGCATCTGGGGTACTGAGTTTTCTTTCACGTGGAAAAGCGCCATTGTTTGTATCGAAGGCCACATATCAGGGAGTTGACAGCCGCATGGTGAAATTCCGCATGGATTAAGATTCCTCGCAGACCCAAGCTGCCACCGACAAGGACCCTGGCTTCCCTTGCAGGGCTAAAACCCTCCTCCAAACTGACATCAAGAAAGTGGGGGGCAGAGTTCTCTTTCTCAGAGAAAAGGGACACTTTTTGTGTCCCGGCCCTAAGGCACTCTGCTCCCGAATGCCACTTGAAATTTCGTATGGATGAAGATTATTCGCTGACGCAAGCTGCCATCAACCAGGACTCTGGTTGCATTTGTAGGGCTAAAACCCTCCACCAAACCGACATCATGAATCTGCGGGCCTAAGTTTCCTTTCACGTGGAAAAGTGCCATCATATGAATCGTAGGCCCCCTGTCTGAGAGTCGACAGCTGCCTCTTCAAATTCCGCATGGAGCAAGATCCCTCACAGACCCAAGCTGCCACTCACAGGGACCCTGGCTGCCCTTGCAGGGCCAAAACCCTCCTCCAAACTGACATCAAGAAACTGGGCGGCAGAGTTCTCTTTCTCAGAGAAAAGGGACACTTTTTGTTTCCCGGCCCTAAGGCACTCTGCTCCTGGACGCCACCTGAAATGCCACACGGATCAAGATCCTTCCCAGACCCAAGCTGCCATCAACTAGAACTCTGGCTGCAATTGTAGGGCTAAATGCCTCCTAAAAACTGGCATCATGCATCTGGGGGACGCAGTTTTCTTTCACTTGGAAATGCGACATTGTTTGCATCGAAGGCCACATATCTGGGAATTGACTGCCTCATGCTGAAATTCCGCATGGATTAAGATTCCTCGCAGACCCAAGCTGCCACAAACAAGGACACTGGCTTCCCTTGCAGGGCCAAAACCCTCCTCCAAACTGGCATCAAGAAACTGGGGGGCAGAGTTCTCTTTCTCAGAGAAAAGGGACACTTTTTGCGGCTCCGCCCTAAGGCACAGTGCTCCCGGACGCCACCTGAAATTCCGTATGGATCAAGATTATTCGCTGACGCAAGCTGCCATCAACCAAGACTCTGGTTGCATTTGTAGGGCTAAAACCCTCCACCAAACCGACATCATGAATCTGGGGCCTAAGTTTTCTTTCACGTGGAAAAGTGCCATCATTTGTATCGTAGGCCCCTGTCTGGGAGTCGACTGCCGCCTCTTCAAATTCCGCATGGAGCAAGATTCCTCACAGACCCAAGCTTCCACCGACGAGGACCCTGGCTGCCCTTGCAGGGCCAAAACCCTCCTCCAAACTGACATCAAGAAACTGGGGGGCAGACTTCTCTTTCTCAGAGAAGAGGGACACTTTTTGTATCCCGGCTCTAAGGCACTGTGCTCCCGGACGCCTCCTGAAATGCCACATGGATAAAGAACCAATCCCAGACCCAAGCTGCCATCAGCTAGAACTCTGGCTGCAATTGTAGGTCTAAATGCCTGTTAAAACTGGCATCATGCATCTGGGGGACTGAGTTTTCTTTCACTTGGAAAAGCGCCATTGTTTGTATCGATAGCCACATATCTGGGAGTTGACAGCCGCATGCTGAAATTCCGCATGGATTAAGATTCCTCGCAGACCCAAGCTGCCATCGACTAGGACCCTGGCTGCCCTTGCAGGGCCAAAACCCTCCTCCAAACTGACATCAAGAAACTGGGGGGCAGAGCTCTTTCTCAGAGAAAACGGACACTTTTTGTGTCCTGGCCCTAAGGCACTCTGCTCCCGGACAGCACCTGAAATTCCATATGGATCAAGATTATTCGCTAACGAAAGATGCTATCAACCAGGACTCTGGCTGCCCTTGCAGGGCCAAAACTCTCCACCAAACCGACATCATGAATCTGGGGGCCTAAATTTTCTTTCACGTGGAAAAGTGCCATCATTTGTATCGTAGGCCCCCTGTCTGGGAGTCGATTGCCGCCTCTTCAAATTCCGCATGGAGCAAGATCCCGCACAGACCCAGGCTGCCACCGACAAGGATCCTGGCTGCCCTTGCAAGGCCAAAACCCTCCTCCAAACTGACATCAAGAAACTGGGGGGCAGAGTTCTCTTTCTCAGAGGAAAGGGACACTATTTGTTTCTCGGCCCTAAGGCACTACGCTTCCTGCTGCCTCCTGAAATTCCGTATGGATCAAGATCCCTAGCAGACTCAAGCTGCCACCGACAAGGACCCTGGCTGCCATTGCAGGGCCAAAACCCTCCTCCAAACTGACATCAAGAAACTGGGGGGCAGAGTTCTCTTTCTCAGAGGAAAGGGACACTTTTTGTGTACCGACCCTAAGGCACCCTGCTCCCGGACACTACCTGAAATTCTGCATGGATCAAGATCCTTCCCAGACCCAAGCTGCCATCAACTAGAACTCTGGCTGCAATTGTAGGGATAAATGCCTCCTAAAAACTGGCATCATGCATCTGGGGTACTGAGTTTTCTTTCACGTGGAAAAGCGCCATTGTTTGTATCGAAGGCCACATATC